>ML685776.1:7177321-7367284 GCA_007922175.1 Pelusios castaneus
GGCCAGCCCCCAGCTCAGCCTCGGGGCTTCGGATGACAGCGGGGGCTGGCACGCAGCCCCCGCTGCCACCGGAAGCCCTGCAGCTGGGCTAGGGGGCTGGCTGTGGGCAGTGCATGGTGGGACAGGTGCCCACCGTGCACTGCTCTTCTTTCGCAAAGGAGCATTCACACAGTGAATGCTCCTTTGCGAAAGAAGCAGCACTGTGTACACGAGAAAGTGCTATATTTATAGCACTTTCCTTGTCCCGCAATAAAAGTTATTGCGGGACAAGTCTGTAGTGTGTACATGGCCTTAGTTCCCTTTATTGCTATTATAAATCAACAGTTACAAAAAGGATGCATAGTGTACCAAACAAGTATTAATCTGATAGTGTTCTTTTTAAAGGATAGAGATAATCTAGTTATTACAGTAATGCAGGCAATCTGAATCCTTCTTGTGCTGTCAAATGTCGCTTAAATTCTGCCATCTGTCTATCCTGGGCTACTCTATGCATCTCCTCTCTGTTGATACATTCCATAAGTTTTCCCTCTCTGAATAACAAACAGAGTCCTGTGGCACTTTTAAAGACTAACAGATTTATTTATTGCATGAGCTTTCTTGGGAGAAAATTCCACTTCGTCAGATGCTTTGAAGATGGGAAATTTACAGAATGGGAGGAAATTAAATGCAGGGAATTGTATGACATAGGATCAGGTCAGGCTGAAACAGCTTTCTGAATAGTATTTGATGGAAAGGATTTTCTTAGTTGACCCTTTTTTGTGGTTTCCTTCAGTTGTCCGTTGGCACAACTGTCTGGCAAACACTCTGGTTTCATTCTTAACATGTCCCAGATACTTCCACCTTTTTTAACTGGATAGCTTTAGAGATAACATTGAATTCTGATGAATCTCAGCATTTATCGTATTCATTACATTTAATACCTGGCATGTTCCTAAGGCATTTGCTTTTGAATAATTTAGATCCTAATAATAAAATGAGATTATGTTCATAAAGTTAATACATTGCTACATTCTCATTTACTCTTTGCTGTTTATGCTGTTTACTTGTATTAGACACTGAAATGAAACTCACCAGTGCTGTTGAGAACTTCTCCAGTCAACAAGCGTCCTTTCTCTTTTCCACGCCTTGACACAGATGTTTTTGGTCTGGGTTATAAACACTGCAAGAGACAGTTTAAAGTTTATATATTTTCATTTAAAACATTTTTAAAGAAAATAAAAAATAACATTTGGTTTGAATTATAAAACAAAAACAAATTAAAGTTTAGGTGTAAACTGGCAATATCTTTAAAAAGAACTATATACAATTAAAAACACAACAAGAGTAAATATCCTTAATGCGGTCAAAATACCAAACAGTTTTTAAAAGTCAGGGGAAATGACATCATTCTAGAATAGGTAATAGAGCAATATGATGGATCTAGGTCTGCCATGGAGTTCAGTAATTGATTTTGATGTGAAGTGCAGGGATTTTTTAAAATTCAGACTGGACATGGCAAACAGAAGACCATGCCACAGCTGGTACTTGGATTGGAGGAAAAGCAACAGAGGATATGCTGTGTGCTTGGAAGAAAGCTTATCTTCTCCCTACTGTACTTTAAAAAAAAAAAAAAAGGCAGTAAATATTTCACAGTAATTAGGTAAATGGTTGATAAAATGCACTTATCCACCACTGATTGAACAAATCACTGAACAGAAAAAGAACAGCCTGTCATCCTTCCTTTACAGCTGGGTTTGGTTAAATAGTCAAGCTGGCTGACTGTTAATGGCCAATCAGATTCCAGCACTACTGTTGCATCCTGTTAGGAGGATTCGTACATTAGGTCAGTGGTTTTCAAACTTAGGGTCTGGACCCAGTAGTGGGTCGCAGACCCTCAGGCACTAGATTGCGGCACCACCTGCTGCCACTGCCAAAAGAGTGGAATGCATTGGTCAGAGGTGTAATTGTTGGGGTTGTGGGCATAAATGATTTTTTTCAATGGGATCCCAAGAAAAAAAGTTTGAAAACCACTGCATTAGGGCATGGAAGTGTGTTTCTCCTGATTTGAACTTCTGGTCAGCAGAGTGACAGGATATTTCTCTGTATTAGTACTGATGCAAGTTAACTGGTTAGTCCTTTTTCAGATTTCATATCAATGAGATCTATTCACTAGGCAGAAACTGAAGATTTATATATTTTAAATTAAGTAACCAGCAAGGAATTAGCCATGTCCTGTCTCAGTCAGGAGACAGGAAAAACTGTTCTGATACCAAGGTAATAGGAGTTTTGAAAAAAAAAAAAAAAAAGGAACTTGTATTCTGTGGGCAATTCTAGTATTTTGAACTTGTACCTGGTCCAAATTGGGCCAAAAAGGCAAAATATTATTTTTTCCCCATACAGAACAGAAAGATCAGAAAATTACTATTTGGAAATGTCAAAGGATTTTGTTTTGGCTAGGTTTGCCATTAAACAAAGTTCACTGAACTGCTATGGAACGGAGCTGTAGTGTGGGGTCTCATGCCCCTGTTTTCTTTTATAAGCTAGTCTCCTGGACTGGACTACATTTCCTATGATGCCCCACAATGGATCAGCCAGAGGAGAGACTGCAGTGTCTCATGGGGGATGTAGGCAGGCCAAAGAGCCTGGCCCACATAGAAGAAGTTGCTGCCCGTGGCCAGACCAGTGAGGCAGTGCAGGTGGAGAGCAACCCTCCCTTCCTGTCTGCCTGCCTCCCTGCAGCCCCGCTGCTCACGGCCACCCACTGCTGATCAATCCACAGTCACAGTAGCGAAGCTCACACCACTTCCAGGTGCTGTGGCAGGCGGGCCTGCTGGCCAAGCGGGTGGACAGCAACACCCCGGCCATAATGGATTTCAATAGGTTTACATTCATTGAATAGAGAGCATAATTTGGCCCTGGGAGCCCTATGAAGACCTATAGTAATAGTATAACCTAAAAACAATTAGTTGTTTACTAATTGTCTACTAATGCATCAAGGTAAACAACTACAGTGACTCTCATACTGTTTTTGTTATTTTCATAATGTTACTGTTTATCACATTTCCCTGGAAGTTTTCCTTGCTAAAGATAAGCCTGCCTTAAATGTTATTTGCTATGAATACTAACTACTTGAAATATTCCCACTGATATATCCACCTTGTTCCATCACTATAAGTACACTAGATATCAAATTATCTACCTGAGATGACGAGTACATTAAAATCACTTGAACTTCATCGGCATGATCATTCTGCTAAAGATGCTAGCTGTGTTGCTGACTCCAGCATTTTGAAAGACACTTGAAATTACGGTTTAAAAAAAAAGCAACAAGACGTTGCATCACTGAGGATGCAGGAAATGAAATGTGTTGGCTGTTATCTATTTCAAATTAGATTCAGCATATAACTGTCTGAAGTGAGCACACCTAGCAATAGTTTACGTTTGTCTCCCCAGTAAGCTTTTTAATCAAAAGTAATCTGGTGTTAAGCATATTGAAAAGCTTTTCATTAGCAATGGATAGGTTTGATTTATTCATGTGCTGTGCAACATATGTTGCTTACGCTGTGGTCTACAGCAAATAAGTGTTTCGGTTTCTGATTGATGTTTTGGCATGCTGCCTGGTTTTAATTTTCAATGTGCAAGGCAGGTATTTCAGCCTTTGTGGTTTCTGGCTTTTGGTGTTGCATGTTTGCATGGGCCTCTTAACATTAAAAAATTCACACCCTTTGATGGGGAAAAAACACCCCATTAGGTGGCACAGGCAATTCTCATTTATGGTAAGGTTCTTTCACATCACTCTAGCAATTGTAGGTTACATTGACATCTATTCTAAAGTCACTTTATGCTGCAAGAGTGGTGTAAAATGGTCTTCATGGCAATAAGAATCAAGCCAATAGGTTCTTAAATGAATAAGATGGTTTACACATGTGTATATGTATGTACACACAAAATTCATGTAATATAAGAATTTAGTAATAATTACATAGGCTTTATATTTTATGCAAGTCCGTGAATCCAACAAACAGTATAACACTTGCATACCCCACACTTTTAAACAGAAGGAGAATGGTCAGGAAAGGTAGTATAGCAGGATGGGTTCTGTTACTCACTTTGGGCCAGATTTCTAAAGGTATTTTGGAAATCTCATAAGATGCTCTACTCCAGCGGTTCCCAACCTTTTCCTTTATGCAGATCACTACATCATCATCGAAAGCTTTTGCAGACCACGTTCTAACTGCCAAATGTGAAAAGACTGTTGGTTCACATTGATGTCACAAAAAGTGCCACTATTTAAATTCAAAGAATGTTATATTACACAAGGATGTTTGTGAAGCAATTTATATTGTGAATAATGTAACATTGAATATGATACATAAAAGGTACATGGCTTTATATTATTATTACATGATCTCCCCCACCCAAACCACCTAAAGTACCCTGAACCACCAGTGGTCCACGGACCACAGGTTTGGAACCATTGCATCAGCATCTTTAGGTGCCTAAATCCTCTTCAGTGGGAATTAGGTGCCTAGGAACTTTGGAAGTCTTACTAAGTATCAATCTGCATCTTGAGGTACCTAAATACCTTTACGAATCTGGTCCTTGAGCTTTGCGCCTCAGTTTACCATCTGTAAAATGGAGAAAATAATGTTTTCTTCTTCCTGTCCTTTCATCTATCTTATCTGATTTCTAAGTACTTCAGGGAGAGGAGAGGAGAGATTAGATAAAAGATAGGCTCCATTTAAATCAATGGGAATTTTGTCAGGGCTCTGGTGTTGGTTGGCAGTACCATAATAATACTAATTATAACGGCTTTCTATTTTTATTCTTATCAAAGCACGAGTCACACACAAGTATAAACATGCATTCTCCACAAGTGTCTTGATTAGAAAACTCAATAAGGCACATGCCAACTTACAATGAAAAGCAGATAAGTGAAATATCTGCTGTGGGTAGGTTGAGTGCCTTTCACGAATCAAAAACTGAAAGGTAGATGCTCAGATGCTTTGTCATAATCCTATGCATTGTATAAACTCATTATGTGCAGAGTACAGAAAAGGAGAGCAACAGCGGACATGACTTGTTCCTTATCTTGCCAAAATGGGTAGAGTGAGCCCAATTACATGCCAGATGCACAAATGAAATCTTTACAGATGTGCACACAGTGCTTGAGTAGCTTTAGGCATCTGGAAGCAAGGGCCATCACTGAACAACCAATGATGTTACTTTGCATCTAGACAGCACTTTCAAGCCTTAGTTAACTACTCCTCATAACATGTAACTATCCCCATTCCACAGACGGGGAAATGGGCAGAGAAGTGAAGTGACTTAGCAAAGCCACACAGCCTGATTAGAATTTAAGACCATATAACTCCATGCCTAGCACTTATTTCTACAGACCAAGCTCTCTCTGTAGTAGCTGGGGTACCAGTAATAACTCATGTCAGCTGCTAAAATGCCTCTAGAGATATAAATTAAAATCCAGGATGTAGTCTTGGGAGGAAGAAGGGAAGCAGCTGACACACAGGAAAACAGGAGCAAGGCTATTTCTAACAATGCTAAAGAATACACTTTAAATGAGTATACAATATACACAATATTTTGCATCTGTGTTAGACATGACAAATGTACAGAAGACATTTTATCCTTGACATCCTTAACAATAAATGCCCTCAGGATTCTAAGGGAAGGAATAGAAGTTGAGTTTCTTCTCTGCCTCCTCCATCCAGCCCTCCCTCCCTTCCTGTATTCCCCCTTCTTTCTCTTTCCCAGCTTGTTTCTTTGGCAAGCAGCTTCTCAGATGCGGAGTCATTCTGGATTATAGAGAATAGATAGTACCTACTTGTGAGAAAGATTGGCTGGTTGGGAAAAGCTTGTTCCATCCCTCCTGCCCAGTTCAAGACTCCAAAGACCTCCCCAAGTCCTAGGGAACTGGCCAGATGTGAAGTGATTTACAATTTGTATGTGCATCTGAGGCAATGCTTAAGTTCTACCTTGAACTAAGATGGAACAAACTGGAGCAGATAGTATGATCCAATAGGCAAGATTCACTTGGAACATTTATTCCTTCCCTTCACTGAAAGTGGATTACAAATAAAGATAATCACTTGTATTTTGAGATGCAGGATCATGTGTGTCAATGACATGATACTTGTATGGACAAAGGTATAATTATAGTGATGAAGAACAAAGGAAAAAAGGAAGAGATCATTAAGTTTATAAAATAATTAATTGTCTGCACATTTGGCAATATTAAAATACTGTAATATTAATTCAATAAAACTTGATTATTTAGTTTAACAACTTTGGGCATTTTTATATTCCATTCTGTCTACAAGCTTTAAAGTGCATTTATATCTTTATCCAGTTAAATCGGATGGAAACCTAAATAAACAGCACCATCTACTGGAGTCCTTCTCCAGATAGCAAACTGCAAAGACCTGAAGGAATGTTTATTTAGGAACTAAACTGTAATAGCTGATAGGAAAATAAATTACCATTGAACTGTTCATTTTGTTAAGGATACAAAATATTAAGTAGCAATAATCTTGGTGGCACACATGCAACCTTATGTCTCAAATGTGCATTGCACAAATAGTTGAGAATTGTAGTACTTAGCTCAATTGGGTCTCTAGAGCCAGATAGCACAGGGGATTAAATTGCAAAAGCTATCCAGCATACAATAGATCCTCAGACTTATGAACACGTCAGAAATGGAGGCTGTTCCTCACTCTGAAATGTTTGTATCTCTGAACAAAATATGATTGTTCTTTCAAAATTTTACAACTGAATATTCACTTTGGAACTTTAGTAAGTAGGAAAAAAATGCTGCTTTCCTTTTCTTTTTGTAGTAGTTAGTGTTTAACAAAGGACTGTACTTCCTTTTATTTATTTAGGTCTCTGCTGTTCCCTGATTGCATACTTCCAGTTCCAAATCAGGTGTGTGGTTGACTGGTCAGTTTGTAACTCTGGTGTTCGTAACTCTGAGGTTCTACTGTAGTTTCAAATCATAATATAATCCTGGTTGTTCAGTGACCTTTGTGAAATGGGTCCAGTTCGTAGTTGACTGGATTTCACATCATAAATCCATATCAAGTGGCACTAACTGTCAAACACTGAATGCAGACTCAACTACATGCAATGGTGTTCTCTTCAGAATATGGCTGAAATGCCATTGTTTATGCTATATCTCTTGTCTGGATGCAGACCAGGGGCTTCATTCTACATTCCCACCAGTCCAGCAGCTTTCCTCAGCACTAAAAATACTTCAAAATTTGAGAATTTTAGTATTAAGAGCTATGAAGCTGTTTTTCTTAAGAACCATGAGTGCCTGAGGGAAGAGTCATACAATCAGAATCAGGGTTTAAAACCAGAAGGAACCACTGATCATCTAGTCTGATCTGCTTATATCTCAGCCTCCAGAACCATTCAGGACCCACACACTAAACCTAACATCCAAAATTAGACCAAAGTATTACAGCCCGTAAAACACTACACTATGATGCCACAGGCTGAGAATAGGAAGGACCAAGGTGCACCAGTACCTCAGGTCCCCACAAGAGTAGGTAAATGATTAAGTGAGATATACCCAGATAATCCTGGCAAGTGCCCAGTGCATACCTATGGCAAAGGCCAGTCTGACCTAGGGGAAATTCCTTCCAGATCCCACATAATGAAAATCAGTTAGATTTTGAGTGAATGAACAAGAACCAACCTGAGAGAAAGAACAGTCAGTGCCACCTCAAAGCCTTGGCCCTCCCTGTGCAATGTTTCCTCTTTAGCCATGGCCATCCTTCATACTTCGCAAAGAGGAGATGATAAAAAACCCAGACTGAATATTTTAAAAGTGGGGAAGAGAATCCCTTCGTGACCACTTCAAGTGGCCAACTGAAACCCTGAAACATGAGCTTTCAGGAACATAACATAAGATATAAACTGGAAGTGATCCTGAGGGTTGTTGAGCCTGCCCCTCACCATTACAAGCAACCCCGCCACACGATCCTATTCATAAATTTGTCCAACTTACTCTCCAAACTAATTAAGTTGTTTGCCCCCACAACTCCTACTGGGAGGTTGCTTCCAGAACCGTACTCCCCTGATGGTTGGAAATCCTCTTATTTCCAGCCTGAATTTATCCATGGCTGGTTTATAACCATTTGTTCTTGGGCCAACATTGTGCTTTATTTTAAATAGCTCTTTACCCTCCCTTGTATTTACAGACAGCAATCATATCCCCCCTCACCCTTCCTTTTGTTAGGCTAAACAAGCCAAGCTCTTCCAATCTCCTCTCATGAGATAGGCCCGCCAGTAGCCTGATCAGTCTAGCAGCTCTTCTTTGCACCTGTTCTAATTTGAATTCACCTTTCCTGAATATGGGTTACCGGAATTATACACAGTATTCCAAATGTGATAATACCAGAGTGTTATGGAATAGTATTAATGCAAGTGGCAACCATAACCATCAGAAAAATTAGAGCTGTCATGCTTCTGTTTCTTATTCTTCTGCATTATTCTTTTGCAGAGTAATTTCAGCCTATTGCCCTTTAATTTACAATACCCAATCTTCTGGAGAGCTGATCAATAAACAAGGCAGGTATTTAGCCTACTCAAATTGATAGAGCCAACCTCCAAGAATCTGTAGGAATGAATGGAAATGCCCTAAAATGGCTCAGAGCCCTCTCACCTCGGCCTAACCCAGAGGGTGTTATAGTCATTCCAAAGAGTCAGTCCTCTCCTCAACATTTTTAAGTATCTTTCTGTGCAACTCAAAACAGCTGGGAAGTCAAGATGGGCTGCAGTGGCAGCAATAGAGTGAGGACACCCAGCTCTATAGCTTCTTCATGTCAAGGTTAAAAGGCATCATATTTCCCAGCTTTTGGACTGTTTAGTCCAAAAATCCATATCTGCATTAAGGGCTGGCTAAAGCTGAATGCTGAGAAGACTAAGTTGATACGCAGTAGTAGAAAGACTCTAACCGGGTGGGAATGATGATCAATCACCACTGCCAAAAGAGGAGCTGAAGGATCTCTAAACTGGTGCCACTTCAGGGCCAGGGATACACTTGCTCCTCTGACTGAGTGCTGGAAGTGTGCCCACACATGAAGAAGAGAGATGCCACAGATCTGCTACTATATGGGGAAATGGCATTCAGAAATTTATGATTCAATGTGCCCTTATGTGTCACAATGCACCATGCACAGGGCACAGACAACCATTTGATATCCAAGGGGATGGCATCCGAGAAGAAGCATCTGCACACCGAGATGTGGCAGGAAGCAGTATCAGGATGGGGATGACAAACAGTTGAAGCAGCAAGGACTGGTGAGCAACACCAGTGCCACCGAAGGCGGTAAGAAGCAGCAAACCCCAGAACAAGGGGAATGGGATAAAGCAGCAGGAAATGGTGGTGATGGAAGATTGCACGTCACGTGTCGCACCAGACTTTGCTAAGTGATGGCATTTCCCCTCAGTGCTAGGCTGAAAGAGGAGGACTGTTGAGCACCAGGGCAGGGAGTTCTGAGAGAATGTTTATCTGCTGAATAGGACGGATGGAAAGCACATCTAACCTTTTATTGAATTCTACCAAGCTCCTGTCCTAAACAAACCTCTAGTGGTTGTTACATTGCCTTTGAAACAAAAATGTTTCCTTCTATCACTTGTACGTTTGCTGACTTTCAATTTCTTCAGATTTTCCTTTTTCTTACAATATGAGAAAGGGGATATAGGAGAATGAGTTTTCCCTCTCTAAACCAAGGTTTGACTGATGTATCTTCATTAAAGTTTGCTCAGTGACATCACCTATCTTGTAAGAATTATTGTCATTTTGACATATGGATGTTAAATAATATCATAAATGGTCCCCCAAATCAGCCACATGTTCCCCCAGATGCAGCCATCAGACATCACTGAAAGAACAAATATGGAACCCTATAACGTCAGTGATACAGAATCAAGTATTGGACATGCTGTAGTGACAGGACCTAGAAAAATAGATTAGATAAATAATTCACTTTTCTACTGTATACAAATAATATATTTTTCTGGTTCCGAAAAGCTATAATCTAAAAATGCTAAACTCTTTACAGTGTTCACAAAGCTTTTTCTTATGACCATTGTAGATTTATGCTGATATGCTAGATCAATCACTGACAACAATTGCATGCAGTGTTGTAGCTATTTTGGTCTCAGTATGTAAGAGA
This sequence comes from Pelusios castaneus, assembly GCA_007922175.1. Lineage (NCBI taxonomy): Eukaryota > Metazoa > Chordata > Testudines > Pelomedusidae > Pelusios > Pelusios castaneus. Next base: position 7,187,500 of record ML685776.1, read on the forward strand.
GACAAGGTGGGTGATGTAATATCTTTTACTGAACCAACTTCTGTTGGGGACAGAGACAAGCTCAAAAGCTAGTCTGTCACCAACAGATGTTGGTCCAATAAAAGACATGACCTCACCCACCTTGTCTCTCTAATTGACAATTGGCATTCAAGTTTTCCTCTCATGTACAGCCAATTCCAGAATTGTGCTGTGCCCTTAAATTGTAGAGGCCACAAAATATAAAGATTCTTGGCTCTTGCACAGCTAAACCGTTATCACTTATTCTGGCAACAAATACACAAATGGTAAAAAAAATCACATCCCAATGATATTTGTACACATCTCAATTTCCTCGGTATAGAACTCAGCTCCAAGTTAACCCTGAAACTCATATAGCTGCAAAGGGCAATTATTTAAGTAGGATATAAAACTAAATAAGTCAGAAAAAGTAAACACCCAGAAAAAGTTTCACATAAACTAGCTTTGCTTATTACTTTTTCTGGGTATTAAACTACCAGACATACAGGATTGTATTTTAGTGTAGCTATATTGTTTAAGCTAAAATATTACTGTTCATTAATGTAATTAAGTAAGTTTAAATGTGCTACAGTTAGTGTTGTGTGCTACCATACAAGAACTCTGTGTTTGATTCCAGGTTCTGGTTATTATCATTTACAACTGTGGTGCACAGAAGCCCAAACCAGATTGGGAGCTACATTGTGCTAGGAAACATAGCAAGAGACAGTCGCTCCTGTTCTTGACTACTATGGATTGAAAGCACTGTATGAACATAAATTACACTAGCATCTCAACACTGTTACCTAGCAATCTAGCGACATAAGTTGTAAAACCATCTATGTGTGAGAGAGAGGAAAAAAGGTAGAGGAGGGATTATTACATTTAGGTCGGTCCTCTCTGACTCCGAAAAACATTGAAAGGACTCTGTTAGGAAATCAGAAGAGGCTGGAGCTCAGGCCCACTCCGTTTTCCATGGCTTCCTAACAAGCGTCTCAATTAATTGTGTTTATTTAAAACAGCAAATTGAATTGAGATTGTTGTAAAAGCACCCCTATAGGCCTGTAATAACAGTAAGCATAGACCGCCACCAGAGCATGGCAGCCAGAAACAAAGAGCGGACCTAATCTGCCTTTAGCTACACTGATATAAATTCAGAGCAACTCTTTTTTAAAATAGTGGAATTCCTCCACATTTACACCAGCGTAACTGATGGCAGATTTGGCCCAGCTTGTTCAGTGGCCACTAGAGTCTAAAATAAACATGCAGTGAAGTTTGAAAAACATGCTTTGTCTTTTTTGAAAGTATGTACCATGAATATTAAACAACTCCTTGCCATTGCTGCCAACCACATTGTGTTCTCTATTGTCTGCATTGTTCTTCAGAATTCTAATGGCCAGTTATATTCTAACAAAGAACAGGAGGATAAGCAGGGAACCATGCATAGATATGTTGTCTAAGGAGTAAAAGACTTCCACAAATTTACATGTTCCATTTTGTTTGTTTGTTTGGTCTGGATAGCCAAAATATTTTTTTCCAATAGAACACATCTTGTATCTAAATTTTATCCCATTTTTTTCAGCATTAGAGGTTTTGAAGAAGGATTCTTATCACCAATTTTGCTTATGAGGAAGGGCAAAGGTTGTTTGCTGTCCCAATATCCTCGTAAAGAATGGATTAGCCAAATGTGTCATAAAGACAATATATATGTGGGGCTGCGGAAAGCTGTGGAGTCTACAATTCTCCTGGTGGCCACAATTTTCTAGTGACCTTACAAATGTGTTGTGGATGTCTTTGCAATTGGATTTCAAGGCAGTAAAGGGATAAACTAACAAAGTTTTAGAGTAGATGTTTAGACAGCAGGATTAGGGGTGAGCAAGCACTGTTGTGATATAACAAAGGGCTGTCTGAATGACTAGAACGTGCCTTACAGTCCTACCACTCATCCACTAATTAATCTCATTTTTCACTTAGGCCTTCCTGAAATATATCTTATCTAATACTTCATCATAAACTAAGGTGTCTGAGGACTCCACTTCTTAGAATTTGCCAGTTTCCAATTGATCATTTTGCAACAATGATAACATTTTTCTGTAGTTTGTGACTGTTTATCCAGCAGGGCTGTTGGAAAGAGCTTGTGTTTCGATAGTAACCATCTTAGATGGTCGCAAATTAAAGCTAATACTATCCAGTTTGTTCTTTGTTAGAGACAGTGCTTTCTATTGCTGCGCCCTGTGCTCCTGAGGGCATAGCCCATGAACCATCATTTCAATGAATCCCAATGTAAATTTAAACCCTTGTTAAATATCCGTTTCTAAATGTCATTGCTCAGTGAATATTTGCTTGAATAAGCAACCACAAAATATATTTTATCTTTATTGCACTGAAGAACACCTCAGGATGCTTGCTGGAAAAGTAAATGCCATTGCACTGAAAGATCAAAAGAAGACTCTAGAACAGCAAACATTAATACTCAACAGATGCAGAGATTTAGAATCCCCCAGATGAACAAGACTACAGAGGTAAACAGCGATGGAATATTCAGCACAACTTATTTTGTCCCAGTTCAAATTCATCTCTACCTTGAAGGAAGTCAGTGAACCTCAGCAAAGCTGTAATTGTCCAAGTGATGGACTGATGTCCCAAAAATTAGAGGCAGACTCAGATTTTGAACATCTTAAAATGAAGGTATCCAAATTCAGCGGTTCAATTTGGGCCCATCTCTAAATTATTGTTTATGAGCTATTTGCAAGAAGAAATAAAATTGTTTTCTAGAATGAACTTCTAGACTTCTGAAGACTTCTGTCTTACAGAGTGCAGTGCTCTGACCTTTTGGATTTTCTCCCCCCCCCCCCTGTAGTGTGCTGTACCCACTCCACAGGCCAATGCAGGGGAGAAGCAGGTCCATGGTCCAACCACCTCCCCATCCCCTCTGGGGTGTTGTGTTTTCTGGGGAGCACTCAGAGTGAATATTTCTGTGCTCTCCACAAGTGCAAAGACTGCAACTGTGGCTGGTCTTTGCAATGGGCATACAAGAGGAGTACTTGTGTGTAAAAGAAACCCAGTGAATTTCTCTCTGCCCCTGAATACTCATTCAAGTGCCAGAGATGATCTCCATACCCAGTGCTCCATGATGTCGCAAGACCTGACATTCTTGCGGGATTGCGAAGCTCTGAGTATACGAGACCTTTCTCTATCTCTCAGGGAGAGTGTGGTCTGGTAGAATGCAATCATGGTCTGGATGGAAGAGGTCTGCAGGCCACATGTTTGACACCCCTGAATCCCAGTAGAGATGGATCATCATGGTTTCCTAAAAGGAACATAAGGTTGCCAGTTTATCTTGGATGTTCTTCCACATTGGGTTTATAGCTCCCCTTTTCCTAAGGAGGACAGTGAGGGCTGGTAGGGTTTGGAATTATTATTTATGCAGGGGATTACTACAACTCTGATTCAATGATCAATTCCTATATTAAATCCAAAAGGCCAAATGGTACTTTATACGGTTACTCTAAACATGCCTAAAAAGCCTAAATAATAACTAATTTACTACACCCAAACAGTAACACAACATTATAAACATTTCACCAAGATATTTACAAATGGGATAAACCCAGTGGTGCTTAGACCTACAGTGGTCAGCTCCAACATAGTCAAATAGGTATTAGCAATGAGCCCTTTCAGAGTTTACTTTTTTACATCCTTGAACAAACAAGGATCGCCATATTTGGGGTCGGGAAGGAATTTTCCCCCAGAGCTCATTGGCCTGGGCTCTGGGGGGTTTTCACCTTCCTCTGTAGAACAGGGCATGGCTCACCTACCGGTGAATTCTCTGTATCTTAAAGTCCTTAAATCATGATTTAAGGAGGTAAATAACTCAGTCATAGGTTGGTGGCCTATTGCTGGAGTGGGTGGGTGAGGTCTTGAGGCCTGCATTTTGCAGGAGGTCAGACTAGATGATCGTACTGGTCCCTTCTGACCTTAAAAGTCTATGGGTGCATCTACACTTGTCAATTAAGTCGACTTAAGCTTGCTTAAGTCGACTTAATTTACTCTGCATCTACACTACATTTTCCTTAAGTCGACTTAAGCAAGCTGCTTAAGTCGACTTAAGGAAAAGTTAAATCGACTTTATTAAACCTCATTTTAAGTCGACTTTTGGCTTAAGTCGACTTTCTAAAGTCAACTAAAGCCAGTGTAGACCTTGAGAAGCCCTAAGTCAACTCTAAGTCGACTTAGGGCTCTCCAGGACTCGCCCACTGCCCTCCCTGCCAGGGGGGGTGGCACAGGGAGAGCCTGGCATGCCCCCCCCATAGGGCAGGGCAGAGCTCAGCACCCTGCCCCAATGCCCTGCCAGGTTCCCTGTCCCCCTTTGCCCCATTGTACCCAGGTACAATGGGGCAAGGGGTGCCCCCCCTGCCACCATGGACCTGCCCAAGGTCCCTCTAGCCCCTAGAAGTTGACCTAGGTGTCCAGTGTGGACGCTCTAGCTCGACTTTGTAGGGTTCCCCCAAAGTTGACTTAAAATTTAAGTGTAGACATGCTAAGTTAACTTAAATTAACAAGTGTAGACATAGCCTATGAGTCTAAGTGATGTCAATGCCAATTACTGACTTCAGCTAAAACCAATTTGAGACAGTTCATCCTTATTTCCAGTCTTAATCCAGATAAGATTTACAAACTCCTTTCTTCTCCTGGCCTTTCCTCCCTGTCTTCTCCCATCCTTGCTCATCAGCAGTTTTTTCTTTGCACCTGGGTTCACATAAGCTTTACTGCTGCCATGTGGATTGGGAAAAGCCATATTGGCTCATTTTAAGATAGATTTTTTTTTTGTCTTACTTACATCTGCAGTCACCCCCGTTGGTCTAAAAAGATCCCTTTTTAGAAACTTTCCCTTATCTCATTAGTTATTCTTTGAGCCAGACATCCTGCCTAATTTATTCCTTCTGGTCTTATTATTTTCAAGGCCTTCCCTTCTACTTGCTAGACAGGGCCTTTCTTTACAGCCCCCCCCCCCCCCACACACACACACGCACTTCCTTAATCAAACTTAAAATAACCCTAATTCTTTAATTTCATATTTATCCTAACAGGGGATTATTAATTCTTTTTATAGATGCATCTTTATGCTAATAAACTCTCCTGTATGAGTAATTTTATGACTCTAATAGCTCATTTGAAAAGATACATTCTTTTGCATAATGCTCATAATGCCTTTTGGGGAACTATAAGTATTTTGGAAAAATGTCCCAAGGGAAAATGAGGAATCTCTTATGAACAGCTCCTGTCAGAAACCTTGTGGCAGCCTGTATTATTTCTTATACTCTTCGCATACTGCAGATAGAAAGAAAGGTGAGGAAGAAATGGAAGTTAATGATGCACACAGAAATCAGAATAAGAAAAAGCAAAGTTTACTCTGCTTTACTAAGCTTTTTGTTGAAGCACCATTTTAAAAATAAATCTAAATGCTGTTAGCTACAACTGGCAGGTTAACCGATTCTGGGAAAGCAGATATCAGAACATACAAGCAATAGTATGCTGTGCTTCTATGACACCAAGTGGTTAGCCTGCAAACTTGCATGTCAATTATTATTCTGTGGTCCAGCATGTTAAGGATGTGTTGAAAATTATTTCTATAAAACCTGAGATGAATATTGGAATAGTACCTTGAGAGTTCTTCACAGCAAGAGATCTCAAAGTGCTTTACAAAGGAGGTAATCATCATTAGTCCCATTTTTTTTAGAGAGAAACTGAGTCATGGAGCAGGGAAGTGAGTTAGCCAAGGTCACCCAGCAGGCCAGAGACACAGCTTGGTACGGAACCCAGGTCTTCTGAGACCCAGTCCCAGGCCATCCTTTCGGGGGTTGCAGGGGAAGCCAGGATGACAGCCTCAGGCCACATGCTTCACTGGGCCCCAGGGGGCTGACTGGCACGTGGTGCGGCTTCTGGCCCTGGAAGGCCACACTGGAAACCATACAGCATGCCAGCTGGCCCCAGCCAGCCCACTACCAGGGGTGGCCCAGCCAGACAAGGGCTGGGGAAGGAAAACGGAGCCCAGCCTCTGGGTCGGTCCACCCTGCCCCTCCCCAGCACCAGAGAGGGGGCAGGGATCCCCACAGGCTGATTGGCCTTGGGCCCTGCCCTCCCTTAGGAATGACCCTGCCCAGTCCAGTGTTCTAGAAACTAGTCAACACTGTTTACACGGCTTCAAAGCCACCCATCTCTCCAGATACCTGGAAACCAAAGTTCTCTATTTCAATAGACGGTCACCAAAGAACAAATGTGGTTCTTCTACTTATTCACTCCTTACGCCCTTTGATGGAACGCAGGGGCATAGCCATGAGCGGGCCTGGGCCCACCCACTTTGGCCTAAGGCCTGCCCTTAGTGCCCGCAAATGGTGTGAATTTTTCCACTGCAGCGATGGGGCCACCCACCAGCCACAGCTGCGAGTGGAGCAGAGGTGCCAGCGCTGATGCCTTTGCTCCACTCCTGGCTATGGCCGCTGCCAGCAGGCCCCGCAGCCGCGAGCAGAGCAGAGGTGGGGGTGCCTTTGCCCTGCTTGCAGCCACAGCTGCCAGCTGCTGGCTGGCCCCGCAGGCACGGTAGCAAAGATCACACCGCTGCTGGGCGCAATGCCTCTCCCACTCCCTCAGGGAGTTGCCCTTGGCTGTGCCCATCCTCCACTTTCAGGGGCCCGGCCAGAAATCAGGGACTGGCTATGCTCCTGATTGAGCTCCACAGCTGCCTGGGTTGTCAGCTCCCTGATGGCTTCAGCTCCACAGCCACCGGGGTTCCTGGGTCCTCCGTGGCAGCAGAGCTCCTGGGAACCCTGGTGGCTGGAGCCTCACTGCCGTCAGGGAGCCAGCAACCCCGACAGCAGCTACTTGCCAATTTCCCTGCTCTAAACTGACATGTATGACAGCTCCGGTGACCCAGAGCGGCCTCCATTGGCACTCTGGGACAGTTCCGGAGGCTGTTTAACACACGAGTGTACACACACACACTCTATTGTGCGACAGCCCATCCGCGGTAAGCGTTACCACACTCGTTTGGGCGGTTTACCTGTTGCACAACAAGAGGGCTGTTGCCATGCAACAAGCAGCATGACCAGCGCACTAAGGCTGGTAGTGTGTATACGGTCTTATTTGTACTTCAGACTGTGTTCACTTTGGAGAGCAAAATCAAGACTAAAAAGGAACACATCCAGGAATCACACAAGCAGGCTACAATAAAAACCTATACAGTTGTTTTTAAAGCTAGGTCACAAAATAAGAGCTAGAAGGTCTGCCCCCCCCCACCCCCCCAGTTTCAAATGAATAGCTTTAAACCAGAATGGAAGTTGTCACAATGAGCCATAAATGGAAAGGGAACAACTAAGTCTAGGGCCTTGAACTGGTACTGGAATTGAAACTGAAGCCACACAGGACTTGGGTGATGTGTTCTCAGCATTTTGGGGAGCGTTTTTTCCTGCTAAGGAGCAGAATTCTACACTAGATAGCTTCTGTATCAACCACTGACCCCAGATATAATGGGTTAACTATACTCCTGTGCTGAGGTAATGAACACACAGATCACAGTGATCAGATTTTCATTCTACAGAAACAAACAGGCAAGATTACCTAGCAAGCTGGATATGAAAGAAGCATTTGCCACTCTTAATGCTAGCTCACTGCCCTGGATTTGTGAAAAGACAAGTAACACTGTGCTGCCTTAGGCATGTGGAGGGCAGTAACTTCAATGAAGACATGGCTGGATCCTTGAAGCATTTCTCTTCTCACCAATATCATTGCTGTCCTGCCCACATCAATTGTGGATGTTCTCTGTCAAACTGCTAATCCTTAGCACACAGTAAATTTTGCTGTTACCAAATGAGAAATGCCCAACTAGAGAGTTTTTTCAGTTTGAAGTAGTGTTTCTTAGAATGTGAAATGTAATGCGACTCTAGGTGAAAAAGGAAACCAAAACACAGCAAAAGGCACAGTTTGCCAATTAGGCATTGGCTAACACTGAATGTGACCTGGACCCAATTAATTCAATTGAGAGCTTGTGCTTCCATGGAGCAACATTCTTCAAATAGCCTGGTATACGTCGCCTGCTCCCTTCAGCAACTGGAGAACAGAGCCATAATCGCACCTCAAAGCGCCGATAAAACAAAACTGTATTTGCTGTAAAAGGACATCAGAGAAAAATATGCAGAAACAAAAGAGAGATAAGTGACCTGAAAAATTGCTATAAAAAACTATAGAGTAGCTATTCCAAAAAACGATTCCTGAATAACTTATATGGATATTCTTATTCTGGAATAAGAGAGCCCTGTTTTGGTTTAGCTTTGAAAGTAAATTTAAATAAATGGAATTCAAGTAAGGCCTTGTACACACTACAGAGTTATCGCACAGTAAGGCTCCTTACTGCACGATAACAATCAAAGCATTCACACATGAAAGCTTCTTGTTGCGCGGCAACAGCCTCTTGCCGCGCAACATGTAAACCACCCCAAATGAGGATGGCAAGGCTTACCACGGAACAGTTGTTCCGTGGTACAGCCTGTGTGGATGCTTGTTGCGCCATTGACAACCTCCGGAAATGTCCCAGAGTGCCAAACCGGGCCACTCTGGGACATTGGAGCTGTCAAATATGTCAATTTCACTGCTCTAGCTGAGCAGTGAAATTGACATATTAAAATGGCCAGGTTCGGTGGCTGAGGGATTGGCCGGCTGGACAGGGGAGGGCAGCTCTCGCCATTCGGGTCAGCCCTGGGGCTGAGCTAGGGGGGTGGCCCAAACCGGCTGCTCTTGCCGATTCAGGCCACCCCCCTAGTCCAGCTGCAGGGCTTTGGGTGGCAGCGGGAGCAGCTCCCGCCGCCACCCGAAGCCCTGGGGCTGAGCTAGGGGGCTGGCTGTGGGCGGTGCATGGTGGGACAGATGCCCACCATGCACTGCTCTTGTATCGCAAAGGAGCGTTCACACGGTGAACGCTCCTTTGCGATTCAAGTAGCAGGTGTGTACACACCAAAGCGCTATAAATATAGCGCTTTTCTTGTCCCACAATAGTTTTTATTGCGGGACAAGTTTGTAGTGTGTATATAGCCTAAGTGTGTCCACACACTGTGTTATTCTGGAATAGTTATTGCACATTAAATTCACTTACCCCCTAGCTTTCAGCATGTAGACAAGCTCTTAGTTACAGGACTCTGTTGTCTTTCTACAATAGACTAACACGGCTACCCCTTTGGAATTTGACTAGATGATTACTGTGATTTAACTTGTGTTGAGACATGCCTACACAGAGACACCAGGAAAGGTTTTTGTTTTTTTAAAGTGCAAATATAAAGCACAGTGAACTATAGTAAACCCCTCTGCGGATGGTCTCTCTCATTCAAAAATAAAATGGCTTCACATTCACTTTAACTTTTAATTAAAAAAGGCTAGCTGATCTGGCTCTATGCAATGTATTTATAGTTTGTCTATGTTTAAACAAGACATCTTCCTTCCCTTCTTCCACTTCCTTCATAATTGCATTATTTGCTTCAACAAGGTGATTAATCAGTTTCAAAGGGTATTATTTAACTTCTTAATGAAGTTTAATTTTTTATGTTTCCATATTTTGCCCTATTTCTCAGTACTTTCATTAATCTTTCTTCTTGATCCATATATTTCTATTAGAAGGTGTAGTTTTATGTACACGCACAAGGCTAACAAAAAGGGGGTGGGGAATGCAGTAAATGCAAATAAACGTTTCTAACTTCAAGGACTCCTGAATAAAAATGCATTAACATATCAGTAGTAACACACTCCTCCATAATTGAAGTGGCTGTGAGTGATCCAATGTTACGTTTGCAAATAGGATAATTAATGTAAATGACTTTTTTACCAAACTCAGATATTGTTGTTATATTATGCCATGGTTCTTTATATTGAGTCAATTCATAGAACAGCTTTCTGTGCCTACATCCAAGGTTTACACATATGAAGAAAAGAAAACTAAAACCAAAACAAGACAAGAAAGTTACCAGAGAATCAGCAGGCTGACCCCACCCTGTATCATATCACCTCCACCCTGCAACAAAACTCTGATAGCATCTGCTTGTTTTTTCCTGATATGCCTTTATAAACTTATTTCCATAAAGACTTACATTTTGTTGCCTTGAAATTGTTTTATAGATCAACATTTTATAAAAATAATCTCTGACATTTTTCCATATCAACCTTTGATACTGAGATCAGATCATTTTTCCTTCAGAGTAGAATTTCTCTTCGGCACAAGGAGCAACTGACATCAACTGTTTACAAATTCTTGTTGGGTGCTTCAGCACTTATGCCCTAGTCCTGCAATGAACGCCTCACAGACACCCACAAGGAGCCCCACGGACTTCTGTATGATTCTGCGTATACAGCATAATTTGCAGGATTGGGCCTTGAGTCATTTTATAACAAAAATATCTGATCGAATGCTGCTACTCTTTAATTCTACCAAGTAAAATTCTAGAAAGATGGAATAAATTATACGTGCTGATTCAAAATACATAGGAGCCCACTGAAATCAGCTCAGGATCAGCACAGAATTTGAACATACTTTGCCACATCTCCAGCAATCACCACTTTCTGCTAGTTCAAATTATACTCACATAGCCTCTCCTGAGTGGTTACGGACACTGTCGCTGCTCTGAGATGGAAAGTCCCTCTAGGATCAGGTCCATCTACATGGCTCCTCTAATGTGTGTCCCACCCTGCCTCTCTGCTAATGGTCCAGGCTGCCACCACAATTCTGGGGTGGGGAGACTATCACCTGTAGGCCACCATTTTTATTCCACATAGTTCACAACTAGATAATTCAACTGACTGGAAGTAGGAGAGAAAGCTTTTCACATTAAGGTCACCACTTCTATTGTTCCTTCAGGAACAAAACTCCTACAGCTTATAGTCCTGGAGCAGGCACATATATCACCCCAAGCAGACATGAAATAAAAAATCTTAATTGGGCAATGTATTTATTCATATTCCTTAATGAAAATGAATAAGTAGTACAACAGATTTGTAGTCATTAAAGGGGAGGGGGGGAATCCTATTAGACTGGACACTGGCAAAAATTCCACTGACTACAGTGGGAATGGAATAGAATCCTTAATTAATCCCTGAGCAAAGACAGGACAGGAGATATTTCTTATATTAGACTGAGGCTAAACTTGCATATAAATGTAAGAGGGTCTTTTGCAAACACTGATCAGGGCTAAAGTTAGCAATAGCATATGACCCTAGCTGTTGTATTATACCATTCACTGGCCTCAGGAAGAGAATTCCTAAACCATAGCCAGGAGTCAGAACTGCTATAACTAATGGAGCCACCCTGACTGAATCCATTACTAATTACACCCATCTCTCCTTTATACAAAGAAAATATGAATACAAAGAAAAGTAAAAAATATTTTCTACAGTATGTTCTTCCACTGTAGCCACAAGCAATATAGTATTAAAGGAAAACTGACTTCATATTACTTTGCTGTGAGCAAAATACTTTCTCTCTATCAAAAATAATTACTATGCTTAACCTTTTCAGAAATGTTTGGATAATGAGACACCAATGTAGGAGTATTAAATAACAGGACTAAATTCAAGCCAAAGTAAGTATGTCATAACCAATCTCCTGCTACTCTCATGATTCACCTCATAATCCTTTAATTTAGCTTAAACTACAATTTAAACGCTAAGAATATTTAGCTTAATCCCTTAATGCTAACAAGACACGTGACAAACTATTCAGTCACTTTGTATTTATGTTGTAACCCTTCCCTCCATATTTTGTCTATTCAAATAATTTCTTCAGGGAGGGGACTTGATTTCTTATCATTCTTTAAAGCACCATACACACCAGTAGTACTAGAGGGGAAAAAAAGTGAAATGGTCTGTCATCATGTAATTCACTAATTTATTTCCTTGATTTAACAGCATCTTCTCCTTTACATCTAGCTGGTCACCTGTTTCTCATTTAGCACATTTCAGCTTGGTAGCTCCATATCATAATGGAAGAGGAAATGATGAGTTCTAATTAAGCACTTTGAAGGGTCTGCTTATACCTTCAGATAATATCTTCATGATGCTCATTTGGCTTGGTATTCCCATGTTTAGTTTTTCTGTAAATTTACTCCTGGAGTAAATACCTTCAGCATTAACACTGTGAAACCAAATACAGATAAGACCCATGGAAAAAAATACTTTTCTCCACATATAGCTGTGATTGTTACCCTTTCAGAAAAAAAAATATATTAATGATGTTTAAAATATATGAGCAAAGAAGATAGTGACTAATTCAGACAACTCTTTTAAGGGCTCAGTCATGTAGCCCTTACTCTCATGAACAGTCCCAAATACATCAATGAAATAAGAATGAAACTCATAGAAATAACAGTTCCAAGTTCAAATAGCTTATCTGGTAATTCTTGGGCAGAGACTGAAAATGTAGCATCTCCTCAGGGATAATAAAAGGAAAACTATATCAGGAAATGAGAGTACTTTCTATCTGGGAGAGAAAGCTAAAGCAGCTAGCTGCAAGTGACCTTTTCAAGGCTACAACTGACTCTGGAGTCTCCCTGCCAATTCTTTTAAAGGGCCAGTCCACAGAATGGCATGCTAGAAAGAAGCTCCTACAAGGGGACAGCACTGTACTGGGGAGAGCCTGTAGGGAACAGATCAGAAGGAGAGGGCCATTGGAAAAGGAATTATATATAATGCACATCATTGCTGTCTCATAGGGGAAAATGTTTTGTTAACATAATTTAAGAAATTATAATGTCAAGTGCACTTTTAAATACTTAAGCACATGTATCTATTTTATCAGTAATGTCATATCAAAATTTACAGCTACAGCAACTGTAGGTTTTGCTTTTACTTAATTGCTCTTGCTGATTTTTATTAAAGACATGCTGTTAACAGAAGTCACTTACCTGGTATTTAAAGAATTACTTTTGTATTTAGTATGAGATGATATTTTTAACTCTAATAATCCTAGGACAGATGCACAAAATTACTTAGGCACCTAAACCCCAAACTTATGTGCTTTAGTCTTGGGGTTAGGACATAAGTTCCAGTTTTGGCTCCACTGAGACCAACAAAACTTCCACTGAACCTTGTATGTGCCTAAACTCACTTGGCACCTACATTTTCAGGGGAAAAGTTTCCTAGATGCTTCTGGGCATGTGTAATGCTTCCTCCTTCTAAGTGTCTGATCACCTATCTCCCTGCCTAAACTGCAGCAAAATTCACAAATCAGGGGAAAATAGGCATTTGTCCTCCTACATCACAAGCAGTGCCCTGTCTGGTAGGCATGCTCAGAGGCTGCCTACGGGAGCAGATCCCGATCAAATTTTAGCTCCCACAAGAGGAGAAAGCACTAGGCAGTGCTGCCACCCACCTCGTAACTTTTAAACCGGCATTTAGAGTATTTGCCTTGGGAGACCCAGGTTCCATTCTCCTGTCTCTGCCAGTGGGGAAGAAAAGATTTGAACCAGGGTCTCTCATACTTAGTAGCTGGATTTCCCCACAGTGCTAGCAAGTGTGCTAACCAACAGGCTAAAAGTGATAAAGCAAGCATCACCACCACTGGCCTTTTTGTGTGGAGAGAGGTGCCTAACTCATTCCTGCAAGAAACACCTTAGACACCCAAGCCACCTAACTCCAGATGAGGGGTTCACCTTCATGGATTGCTAAGCAGAGGTAGATACGAACCTGCAGCCTAGACTCAGGTGTTTATCTCTGAAGGAGTGGCAGGGCTTAGGACATATCCCTCTTGTTGGCATCTCTCATTGGCTAGATTAGCAACAGAGTCCTGTGGCACTTTTAAAGACTAACAGATTTATTTATCGCATGAGCTTTTTTGGGAGAAAATCCAACTGCGACCTCTGATCCGTAGGGTATAAGACCTGTCAGACACGCCAACTCCAATGATGAAAAACAAGTGAGGCAATTCCTGGGATTTGGCTTTGCGACATTTGCAGCCCATGTCATGGACTTGACTAAGAACTTCCAGCTGTGGTGGTCCAATGAATGTGAAGTGGCCTTTTAGGCCAAAAGGAACAGCTAACCCAGGAGCCAGTCCTTATACACCCAGATTTCACAGCCCCATGAGATTCATGTTGATGTTGCCAGTCATGGGAATGGGTACAAGGAGAGCACAAGATACCTCTCTGAGTCCAACCAGCTGGCATTTGGAGCAGGAGGCACAGTAGGCCCAGACCTCCTGGTATATGCCTGACCAAAGAAATATCAGGCTATCCTCTGGAAAGATTTTTCCCTACCCAGGAGTCCTACCTAGGTCACAGTGTGAGCTAGATGCTGAAGGCTCCCACATAGCTTCTGGGGGACCAAAGTTGCCAATATCTTTGTGTGTTTGAGGGTCCTGCACAACCTGATAAAGATGATTTCTTTGAATCTTGAATCACAGTGTTGCCCTCTTCTTGGTCTGGGGTCATGGGCTGTTCCCAGACTCTACTCGGGGTCAGGTCCTCCCTTTGCTCTTGGACAAAGTCCCCATTGCGCTCCAGCCACACCTGGGACAGCGTATTCTACATCCAGGCATGTGTCGGAAGAATTCTCCTGGTGTTGGGATGGTCCTTCTCCCAGTCAGGCTATGGAGGGTGACTGACTAGTTCCTACCTTTTTGGACTTTCCTTCCCCCTTCCTGGGGGTCATCAGCCACATTTGCACAGGATTTTCAAGAACTTTGGTCAGGACCATGGAGTAGGCCAAATTGGGGGCTACGCTGACCTGGATGGTGGCCTCATGGTAGGGGCCTCGAAACTTACCCAGGCAGACAGATAAATCCCTTTGGGTGAGTCGAGACTAACAAATTAAGTCGACTTAAGCCTGCTTAAATCGACTTAATTTAATCTGCGTCTACACTACAATTTCCTTAAATCGACTTAAGCTGCTGATTAAGTCAACTTCAGGAAATTTAAAGTCGACTTTATTAAACCTAGTTTTAAGTCGACTTTACTGGCTAAGTCGACTTTATTAAGTCGATTTAGCCAGTGTAGACGCAGATTAGCCCTAAATCGACTTTAAGCCCACCTAAGTCCACCTAGCCCCTACAAGTCGACTTGGGCATCCAGTGTGGATGCTCTAAGTCGATTTGCCAAGGTCCACTTTAAGTTGACTTAATTTTATAGTGCAGACATGCTAAGTCAACTTATTTTGACAAGTGTAGACATGGCCTTTGGGACACTGCAGATGTAGCTCTCTCCCTGACAACTTGAAGGTGGGAACTAGCCCTTCTCAAATAAGGATGTGGCTACATCATGAATCAGGTAAGGCTATTGTGGGAATCTTGTCTATCCTTACAGGACCAAGAGTTTCTCTGGGCCATGCTTCTGAGCCTGGGAGCTGGATACCCAGACTTGGCTATAACTGCAATTACACTGGAAATGCACTTGAACACTCTCAACAGCAATGCCAGGAGGTCAGGGTCTGGCTTCAGAAGCCATGGGAGCAAAGGGATGGGCTGGGTCTCCCAGGATCACTACTGGCATTTCAACATTCCCAGTGGTAAACCAGCAGTCCAGAGAGAAAGTCCCTGCTTGCAGCTATTGTTAAAGATACACCTTTCCTGACCAGCACACATTGATGTTGGCCAAGTATCCCTGGTTATCCACCAGTGCTTGCATTAGCATAGAAAAGTAGTCTTTTCCATTGATGTACTCTGTGGCAAAGTGGTCTGGTGCTAAAATAGGGACATGTGTGCCACCTGTTTTCCCACTACAGTTCAGGAAGCCTATTGCTGCAAAGCCATCCCCTATGTCCCGCACATTTGCTCAGAGTCACGGTAAGAGGCATTAATGGCCCTGCACACTTGCATCACAACAGCCTTCATGGTGGATTTCCATACTCCAAATTGATTCCCAACTTGCTGATAGCAATCTGGCATTGCAAGTTTCTACAGTGCAATTGCCATTTGCTTCTCATCTGTTCCTGTGGACCTCATGTTGGTGTCTCTGTGCTGGAGGGCTGAGATGAATTTGGCACAGAGATCCAGGAGTGTAGCCTGGCAAAGTTCTGCAGCTACTGCTCATCATTACAAACCTGCATGACAATGAGATCCCACCAGTCTGTGCTGGTTTGTCAGGCCCAGAATCCATGCTCTACCACCTCCAGCTGCTCCATGAATGCCACCAACAACCCTGAATTGTTTCTTTCTATGTCTCAAAGCAATCTAGCCCCCAAGGAATCATCAAATTCCCTGTGGCTCCTCTTGTCACTCTGCAAATCATGCAGGGTCTGCTGACCTGTTTAAAGTCAAGTACACAGTTGGATGGTTTGCTGAATCAAGGGGCTAAGGCTAAATTTCCAAAAGTGGTTTGTAAATTTGGGGGGCCTCCATCTTCTGTGAAAATGTCAGCATTAAACTTTCCCTACTTCAATTTCTCTCTTAAACCTCCAAATTATTATTATTTATATTAAAAATAGAACCTAGGAGCCTCATCAAAGATTGGGGCCTCATGCTAAGTGCTATACAATTACTTTGGTTTGTAAAGTACTTTGACATGTTTGGATGAAAAATGCTATATATTAGGATTGTTTTGTTAAATCTAATAATTTAGGATCTAACATATACATTCTGCTAAGTGAACAGAAGAACTCCGATACTACAGGTCTGAGAACAGTTTGGGAGGCAAATTGCACAAGCCCTTTCCCAGTCATAATAGAATATTATTTTTCACGGTATTCAGAAATCCTTTGTGGATTTGTGCTCACAGTACATATAAATCAAAATAATTCAGAATGCATTTTGGATTGCGACATAACTTAAAATGCACCTTTTGGCAAATGATATGTAATAAATGCCAAAACAACAGGGGATGACAATGTACTTTATGTGGGCTCTAAAGTCTTTTTGGTAAGAAGTTTTAACAAAACTGGATTGCTATTCCAAATGTAGTCATGGGCTATGTCTACACTTGTAATTTTAAGTCAACTTTAGCTAAGTCGATTTAACTAAGTCGACTTAAAGTCGACTTAGCATGTCCACACTTAAATTTAAAGTCAACTTTGGGGGGAACTTACAAAGTCGACCTAGAGCGTCCACACTGGACACCTAGGTCGACTTCTAGGGGCTGGGGGACCTAGGGCAGGTCCACGGGGGCAGGGGAGGACCTCTTGCCCAGTGCCAGGGGGTTCAGCCTTTGCCCCATTGTTCCAGGGTACAATGGGGCAAAGGGGGACAGGGACTTTGGCAGGGCATAGGGGCAGGGTGGGCAGGGCTCTGCCCTGCCCTGTGGGGGGGGCATGCCAAGCTCCCCCTGTGGCCCCCTCCCCCCCAGCAGGGAGGGCAGTGGTGGAGTCCTGGAGTAGCCTTAAGTCAATTTAGGGCTACTCCAGGTCTACACTGGCCTAAGTCGACTTTAAAAAGTCAACTTTAGGCTTAGGTCGAACTAAAATGAGGTTTAATAAAGTCGACTTAATTTCCATTAAGTCGACTTTATTTTCCTTAAGTCGACTTAAGCAACTTGCTTAAATCGACTTAAGGAAAGTGTAGTGTAGACGCAGGGTAAATTAAGTCAGCTTAAACAAGCTTAAGTCAACTTAATTTACAAGTGTAGACACACCCATGCTGAGCTAGCTCATTGTGGATAAATATATCTACTTTGTAAAAAGAGTGAGTTGACTTTGAAAGTAGCTAACTGGATTTTTTTTTTTTTTAATGTTGTGAAGTTTGAGAAAAGTGACTTCACCAGACTGAACAAACTTTGTATTTGAGCTGTTCTGGTAATATTTCACTAACATACAACACAGGCAAACTCCTGGACCTGATCATAATTTTTGGCCGAAATGTGTTTTTCTTATTCTCTTATTTCCTTTATTTTTGATCATTTTTCCCTTGTTGGTGGACTGAACGTGCTGTTTTCCTCTTCCAACATGGTTTTCAACACTTCATGCACGCCAACACTAATATTCTGTCAGATTTGCACTATGTGTCTTCCCTTAAGTGCGTTTCTTGTTTTTTATTCAGGCACAGGCAGGTTCAATCTGTTCTACAAAACTACAGTTCTCAAGTTTGCTCATTTGTTTCCCTTTTGTAAGCACTACTTTAACCCAAGCCATGCAGTTGACATTAGTAGGAATGCAGCCTTTCGTGGAGACGCCTGTGGCGTTTTTTCGTTCCAAGGGTAACACAGCATTTCCAATCCCTTCTCGTGCAGCGACGTTTTGGAAGCATGTCAGCCTCTTCGGCTCCTCCTCAAATGAAGTGAGGCGGCTTGTGTGGAGCATTCAGCAGCTGCCTGCCCCTGCTGCTATTGGAGGTGGATCTGCTCCAGAAAAGAAAGTGATTTGATGCCCTCCTCCTACAGCCACTGCCTTGGCACTTCATCACACGCTCCCTTGCAGGGCCCGGCAGGCCGCGCAAAGCCAGCAGCGGAGCAAACCCCACCATGGCGAATCCCCCGGCAGCCCCGATCACACAACAGATCGGCAGCAGCGAGGGCGTGCGGCCCAGCGGCCGGGGGCCCCGGGAGCTGCGAGACGCCGCGCGGCGTCTGGTGGTGGCTGCAGACGGGCAGGGGATCCCGTTCGGGGCCCTGTACCGGGAGCACAGAGCCATCGTGGTCTTCGTGCGGGTGAGCGGAGCCGCTGGGGCCAGGCTGAGCCGAGTCGGCAGAACTCGCCCTGGCTTTGCAGATGGCTTGTCTGGGGGCCGCTTAGCGAAGGGCCGATCCACCCGCCCCTGCGCAGGCGGCTCTTGGGGGAATAGCAACCTGGCCGGGAGCTGAAAGGGCCCTTGAAATGGGTTGGGCCGTGGAGAGACAGGCGAACACATTGCAGCCTAGGCACCCTGTTTGCACGCCCCGCCCCACAGCTGTTTGTGACTGAGACACGCGCAGGTGTTCACCCATGCGGGAGAGAACTTGGGTGGGCTTCAAGCGCTTGTTGAAAGAAGACGGGGTTCTCCCCCGCTGAGAAGTGATCACCCACTCTGCTCCCCGCGGGATATTAGGGCCTGTTTGCCAGTGCCCTCACCCTCTGTTAAAACTTGGATCCCGTCCGAGTTGTGCATCTGGCCTCCACGAAACTCCTTTCTGCATGTAGTTTCAGAGCACCCACCCTCCCCAAGTGAGGTGTCTCAGGGAGGGTTGTGTCTAAAATCCAGTTTCTGCTTCATTGCCACACAATGACCTTGGTTTCTGACATCTCCTTCTGACTGTGTTGCCTTTCCAGCATTTCTTATGTTACACCTGTAAAGAATACGTAGAAGATCTGGCAAAAATTCCCAAGAACTTGTTACAAGTAAGTCAGATGTCCTTAATCTGTGTTGGCAAAGTTTTGGAGGAGAAAGAAGTAGCAGGGTTCACCCCACATCTGTCATACCTTACATGAGGTTGGATGGCCAGAAGCCCAGAAGGGAGTTAGTGTCTTCACAGATTGCTGCAATTGCTCTTATTATACCTAGAGCCCTACAAATCTGTACATACCCAGAGATGCAGCACAGATATCCACAGACCATTTCTTGTGGATGCAGATCCCCATATTTGTATAGGCGCAGGGCTCTAATTATGCCTGCCTGCCAGAATTAAGAAGGAATATGTTGTTGCACCATGTACAGCCTTACATCTTGCTATTTGCATTGTTTGGGGTTTTTTTCTGCTTTTCTCTAAAGAAATAGGTACCCAGCGCCAGTTGGTGAGTTGGGCATAACATGGTGATTCGTGAGTTAAAAAAGCTTAATCAGCTTCTTTCTATTTTGCTGATGGAAGCTCTGCCACATTTTGCTCCCAGCATCAGCGAATGGCTGGTGAGAGAGGCTGAGATCCTCCTGCACAATAAATGCCAAAGGAGCAAATCTCTGAGGAAGCAAAGTGAGCGGGGGCACACTTTCCCTAAAGTAGGTATTTTGCTGAAGTGCTCAATTAATCATATTTAATAGGATTTTTTTTTAAAACCACCCTAGCTGCTCAGATAAAAAATATGAGAATTACATTCTTCTGTGTTTTCAGGAATAATTACTCCTTCATATTTGTGATGGCTTGTTTTGTCAGCCAGTTACATTATTCAGATTGTTTATGGAAGGAGTACATTGTGTAAGCTTCTAATATAACCCTTAATTCTATGAAAGATTTCTTTGAATGCATTACTGAGTGAAGAGTCTAAATTAACATTATTGGCCAAGGTTTCAGATGCAATCCCTGATGCTGCACTTCTACAAAGTGTACATTACAGTGGATGTGAATATATTTTGCATACAGATATAAGTATTTTATGCAAATCAGGTAGAGTAGATACTTGAATATGCAAATGTAGATGCAAATACAATTTTTCAGATGCAGATAAATGTGAATTTTTGCAAGTGAAAAATTGTAAGCAGTTTTGAGGCCAACTTAAAATTTAACACTGTAGATGCAACAGAAAATAAAACAGATAATCAATCACCTGTTAGTTAAAAAGAAAAAAGCTATCTACAACATTGTTTTTTCAAAAATTAATGGCAATATAGTCCTGTTAATTAATATAGGTTTCTGATATGGGGAAATAAGTATTCTAGATGTTAATTTGCTTCTGACTAATATCTTTGTGTATTCTGTGTCTTCAGATCATTAAGCTAAAACAGAAATATTTCTATTACTGTTTGGCTGATATGTATACAAGAAATCTGAGTTTTGATATCTATATCTGATATCTATATTTTGTATTTGTATTTGTTTCCTAGGATGCAAAAGTGAGACTGATAGTTATTGGACAGTCATCTTACCATCACATTAAGGTAAATAAAGTATTCAGTAAGATAAATAATATATTGTGTCATGCTTGTAACAAGTGCATAGTTAATTAAGGGTTGGTTTTCAGAGTCAATGATTTTAATTGACTTCAAGTGGAGCTGTAGTTGTTCATCAGCCTTTAAAACCGACCTTTCCTACTTCTCATGAAGTAATTCTAATGGTATTAAAAAGCTTAGGTTCTTTAATTGTATTAAAAATCTTAGAATCCTGCAGACCTTGATCAGCCAAAGCCCCTTTCAGTGGAATTTTTGAGTCAGAATGTCACAGTTTGGCCCTTAGTATTGGTTGGACTTATTAAGAAGAATTCAGAGGGTTTCAGAATCAGTGTTTCATGTGACTGTTTTGGAAAAAAAAGAATCAATTTTAATATAATTATTTTATGTATGTGACTTACAGCCATTTTGCAGTTTGACAGGGTATCCCCATGAAATCTATGTTGATCCAGAGAGGGAGATTTATAAAATACTTGGCATGAAAAGAGGTGAAGTAGCTACAACATCAGGTAGGAGCCACATTCTCCCCTTGATTTCTTTCACAGGAAACTTCATTTAAAATGCACTGTTGGCATAACAGTAATAGATGTATATATATTCTTGGTGTGCTACACTACAATAGCAATGCTGGAAGGTTTACAACACTATTCTAAAGGAGCTTTTGTCTTTGGAAGAGGGTCACTATAGGCTCAATATTGCCCTCATTGATTTCTGTGGTGCAGGATGAAGCCCTAGTTTAAAATGGAGTTATAATTTACTGCGTTACATTTAAACTGCTAGGAGCTATGTAAAACAAAGAAGGCTGGAAGCCCTCAGGCAGCATTAGTTGAAACAGTAATAATCTACAGGCTGTTATATTGGTTTTACAACAGAAGAGAAATGAGCCTGTTAAATCCATTGATGTGGCTATTTTTTGTAATATATCCAATAATGGGGAAATACATACATTTATAGCTTGATTTTGATCTCACCCGATTTATGCACGGATGTGATTTCATTGACTTCGGCAGTTATGCATGATATACATAGGTGCAAATGAGATTGGAATAGGCCCTTATTATAGTGCAGTTGACTTTGCATATAATGTGAATGTGTGGTCAAGGGAGCATAAATTCCAGATAAACAAACAAAATGATGTTCCATGCAATCAAAGGCCTCTTCTATGCTTAAAACTTAGGTCGACATAGCTACCTCTGTTAAGGGTATGAAAAATCCATGCCTTTGGTCGGCACAGCTATGCCAGCCTAACCCCAGAGTAGACATAGCTATGTTAACAGAAGAATGCTTCTGCTGACATAGTGACTGTCATTTGGGGGGAGATGGCATTCCTGTCCTGCTGGAGAAAATCCTATGTTACATCAGCAGAACTACAACTCTGCAAACCATACCAGGACAATCTCTAGATAAGTGGTTCTCAATCTTCTTTCCATCACGACACACCTGACAAATGATATTCCTCTTCGTGACACACTACAATCTTCCAGTGGTGGTGGCATTTGGGCTGGGAGCACTTGGGAGGCTGCTGCACTCTGATACAGCACTCCAGGACCTGGGTGGGGCCAGAGTCAAGCCCATGCAGGCTGGTGCCCTGGTGGGCTGGCTCAGTGGGGCTGGGTTTATTTGCTGTTCTTTTCATTCCCTTGGAGTATCTAGCACTGGCCACTGTCAGATGACACAGTGCTGGCTAGATGGACCAATGGTCTGACCCAGTATGGCCATTTTTATGCTTTTTTGTGGGGGGTCTAGTTTAACAGCTGTAAAGTACTGTATACTACTAAGTAATAATATTTTGTTATTATCTGGATTTCTGTTATGACACTGATGAAATTATTTAGTAATATTTTTAAAGTACTTTAAGTAAAATATATATTTTGTTGCAAGACATCCTCTGTTTTAGTGCAGAGCCCTCATGTGAAATCAAACTTGCTGTCTGGAAGTATTAGAAGCCTGTGGAGAGCGATGACTGGTCCTGCTTTTGATTTTCAGGGAGATCCAGCTCAGCAGGGGGGGACTTTGATTTTAGGCCCAGGTAAGCCTTTTTGTTTTATTTTAAAAGAATCTTCCCCTCCCCTGCTGTTTCTTATTACACTTCCAAGAGCTCTTTTTCATCCCTGATAGAGCCCCAAAGATTTCCAAAGAGAGAAGATAGTTTTGTGCTTGTGTATGGTTCTCCTGTGACCTATCCTATGTGAACAAAGTCTGTTAAGTCTCATTGGCTATGTCTACACTTGCAAGTTAGGTCGACTTAAGGAGGCTTAAGTCGACCTGACTTAGTCCCTGGCCACACCAGGCTATCATTAACTTAAGAAATTCCTTAAGTCGACTTAATGAAAGCTTAGGTCGACTTAATAAGAACCGCCGGTTAGGTCGACCTAACCTTTACGTCGACTCATTTAGGTCGAACTAAGCATAGTGTAGATGCTTAAGTTCACTTTATTAGG
Source organism: Pelusios castaneus (assembly GCA_007922175.1). Classification (NCBI taxonomy): domain Eukaryota; kingdom Metazoa; phylum Chordata; order Testudines; family Pelomedusidae; genus Pelusios; species Pelusios castaneus. Next base: position 7,210,681 of record ML685776.1, read on the forward strand.
TCAACCTAAGGGCAGTTAGATCGACTTCACAAAGTGGACTAAGTCCTCATTCAGGGAAACCACTTTGTTAAATCGATTTAATAAGGTCGATTTTAGGTCAACTTAACAAAGTCGACCTAACTTTTCTAGTGTAGACATAGCCATTGTGTATTGCCTCTCTCTTACAAAGATAGTACAAAGACCTGAACAATTCCTATAGAAGCCAATGAGAGTTTTGCCTTTGACTTGAATAGGGAAAGGATTGGGCCAAAGTTTTGTTTTTTGACATCTTGGAATCAGTCTATACCAGGGGTTCTCAACCCCTGGCCCGCGGGCCACTTTTGGCCCGCAGGGCTTTCTAAAATGGCCCGCACTGCCCAGCCGCTGGCTGGGACCTGGGCCACAGCTGCCTGGTCACAGCGCACAGCTGGGAGCCTGGCTGTGGCCACCCGCCTCTCCCATCCCAGCCAGGGCTCCAGGGGCTGCCGACACGGTTGAGGGGCATGCTGGGGGGCAGCGCTGGCCGGCATGGCACGGCTGTGAGCGGGAGGCAGGCGGGCCGGCGCGGCTGTGGGCATGCTGGCTGCTGGGGTGGCTATCAGGAGTGCGCAGGGATTGCATGGCATGATGGGAGGCTGCAGGAAGGCCGGGGCCAGGGCCAGGAAGGGAGCGTGGGACACCCTGTTGCTGGGGCCCAAACACCTGCCCACAAACTGGCCCTGTTCCTGGGCATCCCCACCCCACCCCCTTTAAAAAAAAAGAAAGAAAGAAAAACTTGCTTTTTTTTCAAATATAACTTTTACACCCCTGAAGGGCCACTAGTCTATTTAATTAAAATTTTATTTAAATTCAATTAATTAATTTTAATGTAAAATTAATTAAATAGATTGGTGGCCCCTCAGGGTTCTAAAAATTATATTTGTGGCCCTCAAGCCAAAAAGGTTGGGAACCACTCGTCTATACTCTGCCATTACATTTGATTCAAGTCAGTCTGTTTGATGTGTTTTTTAAGAATGCAACAAAGCATGAAAAGTGGTTATCATGAATAAAATCATTCCTATGAGGTACTAGGAAACAGAAAAAATACAGGTCTAATTCAACCATGCATCTTGTCATGCCTTTTGCTATAATTTTTTAAATTATGTTGAAAATATACATGCAGTGATTAAAAAACAGAATGTTATGTCAATCCATATAGTTAATGAAGTTTTAGAAAAATTGCTGGAAAATCAGGATGCTTCTTTAATCCAATTAGCTGTTATAATAAAGCAGTATTTTATTCAATTATTACCATTTTTATTCTCATTCTTTTCCAGGTAGCAAAGTCCACTTTTTGCACCTTGATAAAAATAGGTTGGATCATGCTCCCATTAACACAGTTTTGCAGCTTGCAGGAGTTAAAACTGTAAATTTCATGAACAAACATCGAATTATTGACATTTGACTTGCCAGGAAAAAAAATTACAAAATAAACTTGATATAAGAAGACAAAAAATACTTCAGAGAATTCAAGGATGTCATGTTTTATGTTCTTATATAATAGCTATAGCACGTACTGGATCTCGGAGCACCAAGTAAATTACCTTATGCTGAAGATAGAGATGAACTCACACTTTTAACGTACAGAAGAAAGCAATAATTAAGATATGACTCGTCTTACCACAAAATAATTCCTATTTGCTCTTTTCTGCCTCAAAATTCTTGCTAATGCAATTGAAAAATCTTGCTTCAATATGAAGCACTAAGCAACTTGAAAACAAAACTCTAAGAACTCGCTTTGTTCAGCAGGAATAGCTTGGAATTCTTGCCTTTCAGTAGAGCATATATTTTTACCCAGTGGTGGCTTGAAATTCAGCATTCTGTGAACATTGAAATAAGCCAGCAAAAAAACCAGGTGTGAACAACAGGAAACTCACACAAGGTTAATGCCTATTTCCTATAGCTTGGGGGTGGGCAAACTACGGCATGTGGGATGGATGTGACCCACAGGAGCCTTTCATCAAGCCCTCTCCAGCAGGGCCCCGGCCTAAGGCCAGGATGCAGCAGCCACTCCCCCCTCCTAGATGGGCCCCTTCCTTTCATTCCTCTCCCACCAGGTGGCTTGAGCTTAGCAGCCCTTCCCCCTTCCAGCCCCACCTCTCTCTAGCTGGGCTAAAGACAGATGTGGCTCTCAGGCCAGAAAGTTTGCCCACACCTGCTATAGCTGATATTAAAGAGACACAACAAAACATGTTTCTATAGTTCTAAATAAATGTTTGAATTACAAGAGTCATTGTTTGCAATTACTTTTTTTTTTTTTTCTGGTTTGCCACATCAAAATGATAGCTTTTTATAAACAAGTCAGTGGTGGATTTTAAATGGATTCCCAATCAGAATGTCGACATTAAAACAGGTTAAATTTGGGGTTTAAGTGGAATAACTGTATTCCCTTAAACACGTAGGGAAAATTTTCCATTAGTATATGCAACAGTAGGTCCTTGCAAAAATATCACTGATTATTTCCATCACAAGCAGCAGAAGTACTAACACAATAGCATTTATCATATGGATGTTTAGAATCTTCCTACAGTCTGTGCTTATTTTAAGAATCCAGTGCTTGCATTTGAATAAATCCTGCCCTTTTTGATCTATCACCCACATTTTACCTATTTAAAAATGAAACAGCAGATTATTTATGGAGGACCATGTGCTCATCCTCCCCTGCAATTTCTGAACTTTGGTCTCTGCTGTAAATTGCTCCTATTCATGCATATCCTGCATGTTGTGTTAAAATCTCTCTGTAGGTTTAAGCCTTCCCCCCAAAAATGCAGTTGTACAAAGCACAGCCAGCTCCTGCATCCACTGAGGTTGTGGTCAGTCCCAAAATAAACCCTTCAGAGTTCTGCACCATTGAAATAAGTTTTAAATGAAATGGAATGTTTGTTTACTGAAAATACAAAGCTTATGTTAGAAAAATAATGATAATGAGCAACCCAAGTGCTACAATAAGATTTCATCTCCTACAGTTTGTTTGTTTTTCAGTTACCATTATTTCTAGTAACTGGTTCAGATGTGTAAAGAGATACTATCAATCTCAAAATCCTGTTCTTGATTCACTCTTCCAGGGAAGCTGCACTCACTATGGGAGGAGCAAAGATGGTTATGCACTAATTTGAGCTCCTCTGATCCTGGAGCTATCTAGGGAGCTATCTGGCACTCAGCGTAAAATGGCTTCACAGTCCCAAGAGCCATCCTGCCAACTAAGGGATCACTAGGGAGTAAGAGTGCTCCAGTCAAACCCCCTTGTCTTCAGCAATGTTCCCTTTACCGACTGTGAAAGGGTGTCTCTCTGCTTCTGTGCTATCCAGGAATTCTACACTGGGTTTCAAGAGGCTTCACAGTGTCAGAACAGCTAAAAGCAGCTGTTGCAGACCCAGGAATTGGAGCCCATATATGCTAATCAAACATACTTTTTCCTGTCTCTCTGAATAATACTTGAGATTATTAAAGAGAAGGAATGTTAAATACCCAATTTCTTTGTAACCATTTATGCCTTCTGTTTTCTTTTGGTATCTAATGAAACTGAAATTAGTTTCACTTTTCTTGAGATTTATTTTCTCTTTCAGGTTCTTAGGACTGTAATGTTTTCATTTGCAAATACTGAAGGAAAATTTTTCGAGTTCTTTTTAATAGATGTTTTCAATAGAATTTTACAAAAAGAAGTCTGAAACCATTTCTATTTTAAGTATTACTGTTTTTACAAAAGTTTAAAATTGAACTGCATCTAAGTGCACAGGTGTCCTGTTTACAAAAAAAAGTGGGTTTAGTGGTTGTGAAATATGCTAGTTTGATAGCACTGGAGACTGAACTCACCCCTTAATCCTGATCTGGATCACCTTTAGGTCAGTCAGTCTCCATGTCTTTTCAGTCCTTGGCCTCTTTACTGAGACAACCACCAGGGTAACCAGCTAGGGCCAACCAAGTACAGTCGTTGCTAGTTTGCTAGAAACTGAACTGTAACTAGAAAACTGATTACAACTAAAAAGAATGTACTACCAAGCAGCCAACAAATAAATTTTTGTCACTACTGAAACAGGCCAGATTCCAAACAGTGAGCTAGGGGTGACTGGCTCAATGCCCCATTATTAATGTCCCAAGCAATCCAGTCCACTGTGAATCAACCGTTTTTTATTAATTTTTTTAAGAAATCAAATGCTATTAACAATGTCTGTTTGGCCTTCAAGATAAAGAACCGTAAGTTTAACAGCAGTATTAAAGTTCAGCGTAGTAGTAATCATTATTACGGGGTCATAGACATTAAGGTGCACATTAAAGGTCTTAACCCAACCTCTAATTAATTTTGTGCTGAAAGTCAAATATAGATGAAGAAGAGAGCATTTACACATGTAATTACATGATTCATGAGTGCAATCAATTAGAAGCCTACATTCTGTATGCAGCCTTGTACGTCCCAGCGTATTAGAGAGACAAAGTGGGTGATGTACAGTAATATTGTTTATTGGACCAACTTCTGGTTTTTATTTTTTCAGGGGAAAGGGCATACACAGTTCCCCACTACCACAAATTAATCAGTTGAGTTTCCCACATTTGAGGAAATTGCAGGGGTCAGCACACCCAGGGTACAATGGATGAGCCTCACCTTGGGAAAACCACCTTCATGATCATGATGATGGTATCTTTTGTGGTGAAAGAGAAAAGCTTTTGAGCTACACAGATTTCTTCAGGTGTGGGAAAAGTACTAAGAATGGCACAGCTAAATACAAGATAGAACACATTATTTAGCATAAGTAAACACATTGTTTAGCATAAGTAGTTTATACATATTCTAAGGGGACCGCTCAAGGTGAAGTGGCTTATTAATACGCCTGTTAACAACCCCCTAATTTCTCCAAGCTCATCATCAGAGGCAAGCTCCTCACAGGCCAAGACACACCAACCCTACCAGAACAACAAATACAAAACCCGCAGACGTTTTTCTATTGCTGCTATGATCAACACCTCCCATAACGGACTTTTCAACATCTCGGGGTCCTACATATGCATATCACAATATGTGGCATACCTCATTGAGTGCACTAAATACCCCAATACCAGGTATGTGGGTGAAACTAGACAATCACTACACTCCCAAATAAACTCACACAGGGAAATGATAAAAGACAAAAACACCCTATCCCCTGTGGCTGAACACTTTTTAAAACAATCATTTTATATATGGGAGTAGCTAAACTTACTGACCGTCAAGGCCCATACAACAAGCTTCAGAAGTTTGAGAACTGGGAAGAGCCCGCTGGGGTTGAGGCTGGGGCTTCAGCCCCGCTGTGGAGCACGGGACGGAGGCTTCAGGTATGCTGGGAGGGGTCTTAGGGCTTCAGCCCTGCAGGAGGTGCTTGCTGGGGCTTAAGGCTCCAACCTTGCTTTTGCTGAAGCTCCAGATTCTGGTAGGTGTGCCACGTGGGCAGAGACGGATTAGGGGCCTCGGGGCCCCATGGCCCCCCTCACCTGGGGCTGCAGCCCCCCCTCCAACTTAGGGCCCTGCCCCCTGCTGGTAGGCTGGTGCTGGGGAGGGGCCAGAGGCCGGCCCTAGCCCAGCTGGTCGGTCTTTGGGGGTGGCTATTCCAACCCTCCCTAAACTCACTTTTGACACTCTTGCTAACACTGAGTAGTACCTGACAAGATAGGCTTATTAAAACTAGTGGTATTACTCAAGGAGTAAGAGCAGCAGAATCAGGCCCTCATAGATGAGTCATCCTACTACAGTCAAATCGTGTGTTTGCAGGCTCAGGCCCATAAATTGTACATGCATTTGGCTATGGTTTTGCTAACAATTTTAAATAAGCTCATAAACCTGCCAGTTCACCCTTCCCATGATATCACCACAATCTTTTAAGGTGGACATGCCATTACACATAATGGATCAAACCCATCAGGGACTGCAGTTAGACTGGAAGATCTAGCATTGTTTTAATAAAAGACCTGATAGTGAATAAACTCCTTCTACTAGTTGTTATAAGAATTATTGCCTCAAAGGGATTAGAAAACATACAATATGTATAGTAAATGTACCTGCCTAAACTCACAGCAGCAGGGCATGGAGGGCAAATAGAAGATGTTGTTGAAGACAAGGAAAGATAATAAGCAAACATGCCCTGGAAAATTGCTATTTGAGAGAGTTGTTTCATTGGTCAGTCTTCTGTCCTGATGAGTCAGCTACAAGTACTAAAAATGCCTATGCTTTCTATAGTACATCTTCTAATGTTAATGCAATTCTAGCTACATCTGTGTTGCAAGACTACCAAATATGGTTACATTTGTTCCCACCAAGTGTAATTAGGGCCTTTAGGGATTGAAGGCAGAGCGTGTGTTGCATTTCTAGCTGTGAAATTCATTCTCTCTAGCGGTCTATAAGACCCTGAGTTTTTTTACTTTTAGAGCAGAAAGCCAAACTGATCTTCTTGGTCAGCCATCTGTTTGCCTGAACAGTGCTACGTATAGGTTTCTTTTATGGTAGATTGGGGTCACTGTTTGCATTGTCTATTGTGGACAATTTAATTTTATGCTTTCCAACCAGTGGAGCAAACAAGTTCTCCAAAACTGAAGAATGTGCAAGACACTAGGCCCACACCTAAAACATCAATATAGAAATCTCTGGAAAGTGTAAATCAAAACCAGCCATGCTTCAGATCCCTGCGCAGAACTATCACACCAGCCAGTGACCTCAGCATACTAAAATGTAAACTTTGGAAGGTCTTACCAAATATAAAATCATTAACCATAAACTAGAGGTTGAAACAGGGAGGCACAAAAGATACTTCAAACCCAAGAGATGCACAGTGCAACCAGTCTGATAGAGAGGAGACTGAGATGGAGGGACAATACCATAAAGAGTCCAAAAAAAGATATTTTGTCAAAACACTAAACAAGATGAAAGGTTTTTTTTGTAAAAGCAGTGGAAGAAAACTGTGCCTACATCTAAGAGAATGGAGAAAGATAGCAGAGATGGCATCATGGTGCATAGCAGTGTGTCTCTGTATTGAGAATGGACTGAAATGACAAATGGATATAGGAGATATACTGTATGGCCTTATCCTGGGCAAATTATACCTTCCTCTGACAGCTACCTGAGCAATTTATCTCTAAGTGTTCTTTTCGTAACAGCAAGTTCCTTCGCCTACGTAGCTGTGTGGTAAACTGTGTGCCATTTGACTGGCACCCTCCACCTCCAGAGACAGTTGAATCTCAGTAGTGTAGTATGTGTAGCCTGTGACTCTATTTGAAATTCTTCGGAATGCAAGGTGCTATATAAACATAAGACATTATTTTGGGTTCTCTAAGAAGAGAGGATAAAGTGGTTTTGTGTGTGTGTGGCTGTTTCAGAGGTTATTCTTTCTTTCATTGTCATAGTAGTAGTACCTAGGAACCCCATTCATGGACCAGAACCAGAACCCTGCTGTATTAGGTACTACTGTGTACAGAGTGAGAAGGCAGCCCATACCCCAGAGAGCTCCCATGGGTGTGTTGAGGGTGTATGAATGTGTGCAGCATATTGGGAATGAATACGAGTGTATGTGGGGGAATATAGAGATAGTGGCTGGGGGTCTGAAGATGTGACATTTATGTCAAGTTAGGGAAGGGCGTATTTGAGGTGTATGTAGGCTTGTAGGAGAGGATGTATGTGTGTATATGGGGGTTGTGTATACGGTGGTGTACAGAAAGGATGTACTTTCAGTGTGGACTGGGATGTTTATGCATATAGGTGCCCAGTGGTCTCCGTGTGGGCTCTATGAAGGTGAGGGCAGCACGAACTAAAATCCTCTCTACCAGGCAGTCGGTGGGATGCATGTGTAGGGCTGGAGCAAGGAGGCACTGAGCAGAGTCTGACGGGATAGGAGTCAATGCAAGGGACGCGGTGGATGGGAAAAGCTGAAGCGCGCACCCCCGGAATGATCACCGAGCTCTATGACGTCACTTTATCCGAAGCGGTCTGTTGCGATGACGTCACACCACCACCACCCAATCAGGGGCGCCCCTTCCCCGCTGAAGAAGCGGCCGCTGAGCTGTGGCTGGACCGGGGTCCCTCCCATCTGGCAGCCCGAGCCCCGGCCCGGGGGAGCGGCGGGGATGAGCTCGGCTGCCTCCCGCCCGCCGTAGCGCCGCCGCCGCCATGAAGCGGAAGAGCTGGGCCGGGGCCAGGCGACACTCGGCCCCGGCGGCCGTGAAGAAAACTCGGAGCGCGGCAGCCGGGGAGGAGCCGCCCCCGTGCGGGCCGGAGCGCTGCGTGGAAATCACCGGTGAGCCAGTGACGCCGCCGCCTGTGCGGGGCACCGGGAGCGGGCTCGTGTGGCGGGACTCCCGGACCCACTCGGGCACTCGCCCCCCGGGCTTCCCTGCCGCGCTGTCAAACTTCAGGGCGGCCGCGGAGCAGCTTCCAGGAGGTTGGGCTTAAAGCCGGCCCCGGGACCGGGGAGTGCAGAGCCCGTGTTTGGGGCTCCCGGGCTCGGACGTGCCGCTGCGGGCTGTCTGCTCTTTAGCAGACGGGGCTGGAGCCGGCACAGGAGCGGCCTACGCAGCCCTGACTTCACTTTGTCAGGCTCCGTGTGACACTCCTGTGCGTGCCCTAAGTGGAAGGAGTGCCTGCACGAAAGGGAAGCCTGTCCTGCTGCTTCCCCGTCCCCTCTTTTTCCTCAGGCCACTCTCCAATTTGGGGAAAACGCTCTGTTGTCTTTTGCCCACTCACTTAATAAATGCCCCACGGGGTGGTGGTAGGGCAATAATTGGTTTACACAAGTCCCGTGTTTAGATGTTTTTAACATGCCAGAAAAAATGCAGAGAAAAGCACCTGCAACTGAGCATTCTGAGCCGTACGGCAGAAGTCCAGAGGGGTCTGGCCACTCTTAAGCAGTTCAGTTGGACAGCACTGGAAATGGGTGTCCTGCACTATTTTCCAGTATTGATGGAGAAGAAAAGTGGACCTCTGGTCAAACATCTTAGTCTTCTCTTTGAACATATGATAGCCTGTGATATACAAGAGGTCAGAGTACATATAATTTGGTGGTCCTTTGTGGCCTTGAACTCAATGACTGTATGTTTTAGTTCCATGGGGGTAGCCGTGTTAGTCTATTGCAGAGAAACAAACGTCCAGTCGTGCTTTTAAAGACTAACATTTATTTATTGCATGAGCTTTCTTGGGAAATCCAATTTCCCTAACTCATCACCTAACCCTAACTCATTTTCTCCCACAAAAGCTCATACAATAAATAAATCTGTTAGTCTTTAAAAGTGCCACAGGACTCTGTTTGTATGTTTTACAAATTGATATTTGGTCTTTGGGACATAATTTAAATCATGCTTTTTTTAAATAAACCAGCCTTGTTCTTTGTTTGTCCTTAATCGCATGCTTTCTGCATTATGGAAAAAAATAGTGGGTAAATTGTAGGACCCACTCCTCTATGCAGTTCTGCACAAGCTGTTCAACCTTCACAGAGCTCCAGTGACTTGTGCTTCATTTTGTCAAAGGAGTCTGCCTGTGTGGAGCAACATGCTGGGTTTAGGTTACCCTTTCCTAATTTAAAGGAATGTTTGAACTCTAGTATAGCAGTTCCCAACCTTTTTGAGAGTGAGGACCCCTTTTCAACCTTCATACATTTCATGGACCATCACATGCTGCTACTAGTTGTTTTTACACTCAGTTTTTTAAAAAATGGAAATCTAATATAGTAAGAAAGAAATAATATGCACTCTAATAATTTCCTTGGTGAGGATAACAGACAAGGAGTCCTGTAGCACTTCTAAAGACCAACAAATTTATTTATCGCGTGAGCTTTTGTGGGAGAAAATCCCACGTAGTCAGAAAACTCATGAAATAAATAAATAAATAAAGTCTTTAAAAGTGCTACCAGACTCCTTTTTGTTTTGCTGAACTAGAGTAACACTGCTACCCCTTTGAAACTTAGTGAGGATGTTATTTTTTTCTGCGGACTGCCTGTAGTAGCCTCACAGACCACCAGGGGTCTGCAGACTGCTGCTCTAGTCAGTTTAAAAAAAAAAAAATTAATACAGTTGGAAATTGCAGCTGCCCCTGAGTCTCCTTGCCAAGTTTTGAGTATGATATGGTTTACTTTAAAACACAAAACCAAAACCTTTCCTCTTCCTGCATGAAAGGCTCATGCAAATTAGAGGCTCTGTCTATAGAAGAGACATTGACACTACACAAAGTAAACAAACTGAATGATTTGGATGGTATTCATAAACAAAAGCAGATTTTAAAAAAATAGACTGAAGTGTATGTTTGTTTCAACTGGTTGATTGTTTCCTTTTAAATTAAAACAAAGCTCAAAATGACATGTCAATGTTCATACAATTTTATTATGAAAAACAACTAAGTCCGCCATGCCATGTCCCCAAAATGTTACAAGTATATAAACTCAATCTATGCCGGTCTCCCATTTAAAAACAAACAAAGGTGTTGGAATGGGAAGTAGTCCAAAACAGTCCAATCTAAAATAATAAATAATGTTAAATCATGTCTACATAGGGAAATGTGCTGGCAGAAATGTACTGATAAATTATACCTCTGTAGTTATACTGGTATAACTCCATGTGTTCCAGAATATGAATGTCTTTTTCTTAAGGTATTTTATTCTATTTCCTCCAAAGTGACATAAGATGAATTGGAAAAAGACACTTTTTATAGTGTCTATATGAGGGATTGCAGGGGGTTGTAATAGTATAGTTCTGCTGGTAAATTCCCCATGTAGACAACTGTTAGCAACTAGACAATGAGCATTCTAGCCATTTCAAATGGCAACTCAATGCACAACCATTAGTTTATCTAACTAAAGACAGATAAACTGTGAAGCCCCAATCCTGCAAATAGACACATTGGTAAATGTCCAGGCTAACAAATATGCTCTAAAGCATCTGTTTGCAAAATTAGTGCCAAAGTATTTATGAATATTGCATGTTGCTTTCATTCTCTCTTCTTTCCTAATGCAACAGCTTTAAACAAACATAAATATTTTAAAATCCTTGTTATTTGTGTTTGTAACAAATTATGGTGGTCTGATGTCACATGTGTGGATTACAAATGTTGTGTATGATATTTGTGTGTTTAACGCTACAATCTGTAAATGTTATCATACTTCTGTTATTACTATAATTCCTAATCACTTTGTCAGAATAAGCTTCAATGAATACTCTTCTAAAATAATTATTTCTCATACTCAGTTTTCCCCCCCCCCCTGTAACTCTTTCTGGTGCAATCTTAACATCTTTTGAGATGTTTTACTCTGAAGGCAACCACTGGCATAAGAAAAGGCTAGCTGGGAAAACACTGCAGATTTTCTCATATTCTTGTGAGTGCATGGTAGGTAGGTATGTGCCCCAGTCAAGGAATAATATCAGAGATGTAAGGATAGTACAATACGATTTTCATCTCTTTGGTGGCTTTTCATCACTAGAAGCAATTGCTACTGCCGATGACCCCTCAACCATATAACATTTAATGAACTCTGAGTAGTAAAAGCAGAAGGCTGTTAAACTGAATAACACATAGCACCTTAGTTTAGCAGTATTGTGCTGGGATTTTAAAAGATATTAAAACAGATATCAGCTTTTTAGTTACAAGAAAATGTTACCCTTTTATTTAAGGACAGTTTATCCATATAAAAGGAACTGTGACTAAGTGCTGTTATATGTAGCTAATTTAAGTCCTAATCCTGCAAACACACATAAGTGAGAAATCCTGTTCAGACCAATGAGACCACTTGTGTGTTTCAAAGATCCAGGCTTTAGGATTTTGTTTTTCTGTATCTTCATTAAATTGAAATGTGCTGGGATGAGATTGTGATTGCATTGTTTTGCATCCCTCACAAAAACAAAATATGTATTTTATGCATCTTTTCCAGTGAGCAAAAGGGTTTTTTTTGTTTTTCTTTATTTTAAGTCATCAATAGACTCTTTTTCTGGTAGAATAAAGCTAACAGCTTTTTAATCCAGAAGTGTAAAAGGTGAATATTCTGCTATAATACTTTATGGGCTGTAGTTTCAGCTACATAGCTAATACATCATGAACAGATGCTGCTGGATGTTGCCATGTTTTCATAGTTAACTGAAATATTCAGATTGTTTGCTGCTAAAAGTAATTTAGGGAAATGATTGACTAAAGAAAAATATTCCTTAAACTCTGTTGTGCTGTATCATGTTGATCTCAAATGTCACCAATTTTTTCCTCAACTAATGCATGACACATCAGATAATCTGAAATTTACTTGCCAAAACTGAACTCATCTCCGTTTATTAGAAGTAACCCTCTATGGCCTTGTGTCTTTCAAAGCAATAGCTATATACAATCTAAAGAAATGTTAGAGGTTTAATTTAAGATGATAGGCAGGTTTTGATTTCTGATATTTGATGTGTAAGTTGTATACAGTTCCCTAACTTTACCTGAGAAATATGATTCTGACGTGAGTTGTGTGACATTGTCCCAAATGTCACATAAAAGTTTTTCAATCCCTTTTTCTGTAATTTTGGCTACATTTCCAAGAAAGTTATTTAGGCTTTTGGCAATAATTGCAGTTTTCAAAATGACTGTAATACACTGTAGTCCTTTTATTTAGTAGGGGTGTAACTTTTGTTTACATTGAGAAATTAATTTCTACTGATAAGTACTGTAGGGTCTGAAATATACTTGTGCTTTGTTTGAGTCTGTCTCTTTACTTAAGTTGTCACTTTTAATTTTCATGAAATACTCTGTTGGCTTAATATGTGCACTGATGATAATTTCTATTTTGAACAATTTTATTCACAATTCTCTCTTGTTGCAATATGGAGAAAACATAATTTTCTGGAGTGATAGGAACATATTGAGACTTGTATTTTCAGACTTGCTGTTTTTAAACATTTTCAGTGAGTTTTCATTGTAAATCTTTCTCATTTCAGGAGCAGCATGTGATCATTTTATCAACCACATTTTCTTATGACTCTTTCAAAACCCTTCTTTGGTTTGAGAAAGTAACTTTTGTTGTCTAATTCAATGTTGAAATTATGGGAACTCCTGTCAGAATTACATGGGAGCAGCAGAGCACAGGGATTATATCTTATTATAGGGAAAGTAGGACCATGATTGTGGAACAGATCTGATCTGTCAGGCAAAAAAAAAAAAAGCAACTTTTTTCCCATAGCCTTTGTTTTCAAACAGTATGTTTAACTTTTATATTTCATTTCAGTCTGTTTTGTGTTCAGAAAACATGCTCATACTTGGCTTCTATCACGATCGCCAATTTTATCATCTCTTGAGTTTGATTTCTGCAGTAATGAATGAGCACACCTTTATAATATAAGTGATTTAAAAACTTTCTGTTTTATATATATCAGTTTTGCATCATGTCGTGTTATACTTTTAAGTTATCAATTGCACTTTCTTGATAACTGCTAGGTTTAGAAAGAATGTTTGGATTTTCTTAACCGTAACCTTTAATAAATATTATGATTCCCAAACTATATTCTTTATAATTCAGTATGGGCAATACCATTTCAGATTCCAATAATTTAAGATTTTTCAAAGTCTGTAGTATCTTATTACATAAATGCAAACAGTCTATATGCACTTACCTTCTGAGAGGCCTGTTAGCTGTCTTACCAACTAGTTCAAGAACTTTTCATTCTATCAAAAGAACAAGTAAATCTTCATTTTTCAGACACCAGAATAATCTTGTCTAGTATGATTGATCATGTTTACTTGCTGTCTAATATTAAAGTGCTGTTGTATATTAGCTGCCTTTTGAATGGAAAGTTCTGTCTATAGAGATTTTGACTTGCAGATCTCTAGAAACCTCAGAATTGTTGTGGGTAATGGAAAGGAGAATATTTTCATTCCCTTTTTTCAGAATCAAGTAAACAAGATTATGAAGAGGAAACTGCTGGTATCCTGCTTATACCCTGTATACTGCATAGATATTTCCACAGCTCATTGCCTGCTCATAGATATAAGAAATACTCCTTTCTGTGAGGCAATCAGGCTTAAACACTTTGCACAGGATTAGCAAAATCCCCATAGTTTCTGTCAGTGTAAAATTAATCTTTTTTCATGATTATAACTTTTTCTGTTGAAATAATGTATATTAAAATTGTTTCTAAATTCGTTGTAGATAAAACCCAGAACATGCAATGGCCTTTAACTTTTTAAAGATGCACTTCTTTTAGTTAAGTAAGTGGAAGAAAACTTAGGGCCCTACTCCTGCAATCAAGACCCTTCCCGAGCTCTACTGAATTTAGTTCAGTGGGTCATGGATATAGGGCATTCAGTCACAAAGATCTGCTTATAGGAGCCAGTTGTAATCATATTTACCCATTTTAGAATGGGTATAATAGCGCAGTTTAAAAACACAATGGGTTAATAGTTGGCTACTGTAAAAGAGAGCCGGAAATGCTTTTGAGGAAACCTGAATAAAATAGCTCTGTTGAGTAGTTTCTCATCCTGCTGATTCTGTCATTGATGCCAAAATACTCAGCATTGTAGTGGGATAGCAGTCTGAGTGGGCAAAAGTAAATAATCTAATTCTGTTCTGAATTGACTTCCTTTTATATTCCTATCTTAAATTTCCCAGTAGGAACATCTTTAAAAACATGGAGCTTTTTTCTAGTTTTATTGCAGAGCAGTTGTTGGGAATACACTTTAACAGCTTCTCTGGGTAATGGCATTTAATATACACACATTTTATTTTGAGGCTGTTGTGTAAATTAAGAGTATTAACCTTGCATTTCTTCTTAAATATATGCAGCTGTGCTGAATATAGCAACAATTAAAATGATCCAGAGATAGCACTGAATAATAAAGGAGTAACAGCAGTTTAATAATCCTTGTATATTGTTCACCCATAATCTGAATCTCATTTCACACATACTCAGTTTAATGTAAAACAATGTTAAATGGGATTCAGATTTCGGGTGAACAATATACAGGGACTATTAAACAGCTGTTTCTACTTTATTATGCACTACCATTAGATTTTAATTACTTGAAAAATTAAAATCATGCTTTAAACAAATCATTTAGTCCTTTCCTTGAATGGACATGAAAGGAAAAAGCTAAGACAGCCAAATACTGACTATATTATCAGATGCAGCTTATACTTCGTTCAGTTTTTTAAAAAAGCATTTATAATGTCAATATTAGAGACTCTCCAGTCAATCTTTTAGAATTATGATATGAACATTTAAGGTTTAGAATTAACATTATGAGTTAATTTAGGCTTAACACTTGAAATGAGTGCATTTAAGTAATTTTTTTTTACTAGGAAGACCTAGTCTATATTGATCTTTTGCTGGCATAGCTGTGTCATTCATGGTGTGGCTTATTTTGTTTCCCCATCCCTGACTGATATAGTAATGCCAGTGCATATACACTAGTAAAAAGTTCCTTTGTTGGTAGATCTTATTTAATTCAGGGAACGAGTATAAGTTATATACCTGCAGGAGCACTCTCTTTCTGGTATAAATTTATATCTTCCCTGAAACTGACATTTAGTGTAGCTTCTGCAAGCACTTTAAAAGAATAATGTGATCAACATTGGACTGTGGATTTCTTTTTTCCTGGCTAACCTAAACATTTGTTTAATAATGAAAGACCCCATTTTCAAACACAAATGTCTAAAGTTAGGCTCATAAGTTCATATTTATATACATAAACAAGTGATTTGATGTTCAGGAATGCCATGTCAATATAGAGGGTGTGATTTTAAAAGGGGTCTAAGAGAGTTATGCGCCCTATGCCCACTGACTTCCTGTAGGATTTGGACACCTAACTCCCTCTAGGCTCCTTTTAAAATCCTAGCCTTATTTGCTAAATACAGAATTCAAGAGCCTTAAGTTAAAGCACCTATTTTCTGGAAAATTTTGGCTGGAAGCCTCTATTGTACTTGACCAAATCTTGTATTGTTTTTTTGTGATAGTGGTGTGTTTGGTTGGTGACTGTTGAGTTTTCTAGGTTTTGTCTTCCTTTCTGCTTCAGCAGTTTGTTCTGATATTCATAATTTGTTTCTAGATGAGAGAATGGGGGCTGTTTCAGTCTAAGTTTTTGGCCACTCAAGTGCCAATTAAGGCTTTATCTACACTAGAAAGTGTTGTCCATGCAAATTACAGCAATGATCAAAAAGCGCTACAGTTAAAACACTTTTGTCTGTCCACACAGCACTAATTGTGTTGCTGAAGCATGTCCAGAATTGGTGCCCTAACAGTGCACTGTGGGCAACTATGCCACTGTACAACTTGCCACCTTGTGCTGCTAGGAGTTGTGGGGGGGAGAAGATTGCAGTGCATCATGGTGTGGGCTCAACATCCCATAATGCAATGATTTCTCTCCCCTTATTCCATGGGTTTCCAGCTGTTTGGTGGCATTTTCAATGGCCTTAGTTTCCTGTAAGTGCACCATCTCTATCTGAAAGGATGGATCTTCTCCTGCTTTCCACTGTTGTTGTCGGTGATCTAAACACATCAAAGCTATTCATGCAGTGTAATATGAGTTCCCAATTGGAACAGGAATCTGAGGTGCCTGGCCTGCTATGGGCCGTGCAAACAAACAAAACTGGATTACTCTTTGCATTTATGGAGCATCTGCACATGGTGCACTGCCATTTTTGGACACGTGAAACAAGCACTGAGTAGTAGGATTGCATTGTTATGCAGGTCTGGGGTGACAAGAAGTGACTACAGAGCTTTCAAAAGCACAAAGCCATCTTCATGGATTCTGTGCAGCGCTCACCCCTGCCCTGTGGTACAAGGATCCCAGAATGACAGCTGCCCTCTCAGCGGAGAGGGTTGTGGGGAAGCTGGCTACTCCAGAAGGCTACCCAGTTGGTCACCATTCAGTTTGGAGTCAGCAAGTCCACCGTTGGTGCTGTGTTACTGCAATTTTGCAGGGCTGTTAATTGCATTTTGCTATGAAGGACTGTGACTCTGGGAAATGTGTGAAATAGTGGATGGCTTTGCGGTGATGAGATTCCCTAATTGTGGAATGTGATAGATGGGGTGCATATCCCTTTTTTGGCCCAAGACCATCTTGTAACAGAGTACACTGATAGAAAGGGGTACTTCTCTGACACTGTAGGCGCTTATGGACCACTGTGGGCATTTCACTCCATCAGCACTGGTTGGTCTTCAGGAACACTGACCTGTACAGAAAGCTGCAAGCTTGGGAGTCTTTTGGTCTGGAAAGAAAATCCCTAAGGCAGATGCTAAAATACCTATAGTGATCTTGGGACATCCAGTTCCTATGGCTCATACAGGCAACCTGGGTGTCAGCGAGGAGCGCTTCAATAACAAGTTGAGCAGGTCCCAAATGACTGTTGAATGTGAGTTTGGCAGATTAAAAGCTCGCTGGTGATGCCTTCATGGCAGGTTAAACCTAAATGAGAAAAATATTCACAGGATTATAGCTGCCTACCGTGTGCTCCATAGTATTTGTGAAGTTAAGGGTGAAAAGTTTCCCTTTGTGTGGAGTGCAGAGGTGGACTGCTTTGTAGCTGACTGTGAACAACCAGGTGTCAGGGCTACTAGAGGATCTGAATAGGGGGCCATCTGAATCAGGGAAGCCTTGAGAAACTGTTTTGACAGTAAGCAACAATGAAATGTCTTTGTAAATAATTGTGACATGCTATGACTATCCAGCTTGCACTGTGTATCAATGTGAGCTGTAACCACTATGTACAAGAGATAAATAAAGATTGCTTATTCTTCACAGAGTATGTCTTTATTAAATAACAGTTATTCATAACACATACAAAAAGCTTGGCAGGAGGGGAGGAAGCAGTGAGCGGTAATGTGAGCTATGATAACTGGGTATAAGTCAAGCTCTTCTTCTGGAAACATTGAAGGAGTGGAGTGAATGGGATACTGAGACAGGCCGGGAGTTTGGTAAGAATGTGTGGGTGGAGTTTGAGGAAGGCATGGAAAGCAATTCTGGATTGGCTGCAAAAGCGGGGGGGGAGGGGGGGGAATGAATTCAGTTTGCAGTATTATGAATGACTTTAGCAGCTCCCTTTGTTCCACCATGGCTTTTATCATGCGCTAGTGACCTGGTATCACTTGTTCTTGGTTTTCCTTCCTCTCCTTCTTATCAATTTTTTAAAAAAAATTTGGACAGTTTGTCTACATGCCCTTTTTTCTTTTTCTGCCTCAGAGGACTGGAAGAGTTCTTGGAACATCCCCTCTTTGCTACTTCATGGTTGTTTTTTGATCAGACGCAGGTGTGTGTAAAGGTGTTTCCCCTCAAGAGCACATCTCTAGAAGCACAATAAACAATGAAAAGTATGGTTCTCAGTGCAATAACAGTTAATTCAGTACTGTAAAATACACCTTTTTCTCACTGTCCTTTGCCAAACACACACTCAGTGATCACCCAGGCCATGATGAGTTGTGCATAGCAGAGGGGTCACTAAAGCTGGGGAAAAGGTTATGAGTGATTGTTTGGGAGGGTAATGATGCAGGTAGATAGGGACAAAATTTCAGTTTGTGCCACTATTTTCCACAGGCAAAGGCCATAGAAGCTGATATCTCACTCCTGAGAGTAAGCAGAGATGCTAGGGGTCCATCTCCATGCAAGCAGCTTCAAACCAGGTCCCTGTGCTGTTCTCTCTTTGGTCCCTGCCCAAGTGATTGCCAGTTGGTGCAGGAGAGTTTCCTACGATGGTGGAAGAAAGAAAACAGCTCTGCTGCAGAATCTCCAGCAGAGGATTGGCAAGTACCTCCAAGAAAGTTTCCTAGCAATCTCTCTGGAAGAGTCTCATGAAATCCCTGTGTACTTTAACACACTTTTCTGCTATGCTGCCTAGCAGCTTAGGGGAATGGGAAATACATGCAAACAGCTATTCTTGTGCATTTCTATCCCCTGAACCAACAGTATAATGCAACAAAGCAAAGGACAACTGTACGTCACGTAACCGAGCAGTATCAGCCCAAACAAATCATTTATCTGTGGTCCCCTCTCTCGCATCCTGTATGCCAGAGCGGAAGAGCTGGGACTGGTTTGAATGCTGAGCCAGAGGAGCCAGGGAAGGGACCGCAGGGGCAGGGAGAGGAGCTGGGGCACGGGCCAGGACCCGACCCCAGCAGGGGCCACACTGGGGTGGGCCCCAGCCCTGGCGGGGGCCAGATCAGGTCATTGGTGGCAGCCTGGTCCCAGCACTGGCAGGGGCCAGACCGGGCCCCTGGTGGCAGCTGGGCCCTGGATTCCCGGCCGCAGCCGCTTTGTCCCTGGTCCTGGTGGGGGCCAGATTGGGCCATCGGTGGCAGCCAGGTCCTAGCTGGGACTGCATGGGGCCATCCCCAGGCTTGGGTCCCCAGCTTTGACCCCAGCAGGGGCTGCACTGGGTTGCCAGCGGTGACCAGACCTGGGTCCTTGCCCCGGTAGGTCCGGATCAGGCAGCCTGTAGCAGCCGGACCCCGGATTCCACCGTAGCAGGTGGCCAGGACCCAGGTCTAAGACGCCTGGGGGTGGCAGAAGGGTTTCCACAGGGTCCTCGGGTGGGTCTCTGCCTGGCCCACGCCTGCCTGGTGGCTGGGCTATGGCTGCTTGCCTTGCCTTTGGGCTTCGGGATGCAAGCAGCCCTTTCTGTCTCTTCTTTCTTTCCTTTTCTTTCTTCTTTCATTTTTTTAAAAAAAAACTTTAAAAATTAATTTTAAACACCCTTTTTAAAAGGCATTTTAAAAAAAGTTCTAAAAATTAATTTTCCCATTCAATTAATTAAAAATGTAAACCCAATTCATTTTAATTACAATCTGTTTTAATTCAATTAATTAATTTTAATTAAACAAACACGTGGCCCTTCAGGGTTTTAAATTCTGTATTTTGGGCCCTCAACCAAAAAGGTTGGGAACTACTGCTTTATAATGCACAATGTTGTGTTTATTTGCTTACATATCACCTTTCATTTAATTACCACGTTAATCACAATACTTACTGTGTGATGCGGTGTTTGCTAGTTTGGGACAATAATTGCTATAGACATAAATGCCATTAACATTATAAATATTCCAAAGGGGTAGCCGTGTTAGTCTATTGTAGAAAGACAACAGAGTCCTGTGGCACTTTTGAAGACTGACAGATTTATTTATCGCATGAGCTCATTATAAATATTGTTGTGGAGCAATAACCGATGCATGTGGTACTGAGAAGTGGTTGCAAACGCCTACCTGGGCTGGGGCCCGAACATGCATGAAGGGGGCCCAGACAATACGGGAAGGGGCCCGGAGATTAGGAGGGTTCCGGCCCCTCAAATTATACTTTACCCACTGAAGCGAGCGGAGCGAAGACGACTCAGGACAGGAGTAGCTGAGTGCCATAACCAGCCGCTTGCCTGGGGAGTTCGCAGCTTGCAGAGCCCCGGGTTCAGGGCGGCGGGGACACCAGAGCCAGGCCCCCCGTGCTGGCCGGGGCCACGGGCTCTCGTTTCCAACTCAAAGGCGGGGCTCTCGGCGCACGCAGCGTGCAGCAGGGCCGGGCGGTCTCCAGCCACAGCCCGCGGGCTGGGTGGTTTTCTCCTTGCTGTGGCGAGGAGCGGCCCGGGGCCTGCTCCTCCTGCCGGCCAATGGCTGCAGCGCTGGGAGGACCCGCTCGCCGCCGGCGGGGGCCTGGCGCGCCGCGCCCAGCTTCCTCCCCTGCTAGGGCCGGGCTGTGGGCGCCCGCCTCGGCTCGTTCCTGCCCGGCTCGGGCCCGCAGGCGCTGGAAAGTCGCGGCTCGCTCGAGTTCGGGCCGAGGGGTCCCCGTCTAGCCGCGCGCCCGCTGTAGGAGCGCGAGGCGGGCCGGGGCTCCGGCTGAGTCGCGGCCAGGCAGCCCCTTCCCCTTTCAGACTGCGGGGAGAAAAGCGGGCGGGTGTCACCCTCGGGAGGCTGCCGGCTCCCACCGTGGCGGTGTTTGTGAGCCATGAGCCTGGGCAAGGACTCGCGCCCCTCCGCGGAGCTCATCAAAGGTGAGCAACTTCAGAGGCCAGCTGGGGAGACCCCGCCAGCGGCATCGCCGTAACTTTTCCTGCGCCCCTTGGTCGCCTTGGCGTCTTGGGAACAAAACGCTATTTCTTTTGTTGGAACTAGGCTGGATTCATGGGAACGGGGTTTGGGAGGCACGAACCAGCAGATGTCTGAAACTTCCTTCCCAGCGGGTTAATATTTTACTTAGTTAAATCACTTGTTACATAACAAATGCATGTGCGTTGTTAAACAAAGAAGCCTCTCCGAAAAAAACCAAACTTGAGACTTTTTTTTCTGTTCATCATTTCTCAACGTCCTGGGAATTTTACTGACCTTCACTTTCCTCTTTAGTATCTCTTACCTTCTCCTCCCATCTCCACTAGCACACCCTTCGTAGGCTGAATATATGTTGTTTTAGGTTAGTATAATACAGTGTCTACCTCATGTTTTCCTACTTCAGGAGCATGGGGGGGGGGGGAGTATTGGCAGTTTTCTGGTTTCAAAGGAGAACCAGGTTTCCATCTTTCAGAAATATAGTAGGCAATAATCATCCTGCATACCCACAAAACAGGAGGGCAGGTTATTGGAACAATCTGTTTGATGAAGGAGAACCTTGCAAATCTTTGACTAAATTAGAAGTTTTTAAAATTATTTGTCTGGTAACCAAAAACATAACCTTAGAACTTAGTCATTGTCTGCCTTGTTGCCTAGCACGTAAAAAGCAGTGTGTAATCTGGAAGCCTGAAAGGAAAACTTGGTATTAGAGTGTAACCAGAAGTCATTGCATTTAAGAGCCAAATGTGAAGTTTTCTGTAGACATTTGTAATGTTAAGGGTACTATTAGTTTAAAATCTTTTGCATTTCAGGTCGCCTTTATTTTGCAATCCTCTGCCAAAAACCAAAGAGTGGTGGTGCAAATACACACTACTTCTGCATAGATGATGAACTTGTTTATGAGAAGTAAGTATAGTCCATATTCTTCTTGCCTTCTACAGAATGTTGCAGTTAATTGGTAATAAGCAACTGGTATAATTCTTATTCTGTTTTTATGAATGGTAGTTGAAATAAAACTTAACTTCATATACAGATAGAATTTACTAAGGGAGTTTATTCGCAAAACTAGTGTACTTGTTTTAGCTAATTTCACTTGCAATGAGAGCATATACCTGTGAGAGGGGCTGTTGGCTCCCCATCATTTCTGTCTTGAAAAATTTCAGAAACTTTCTGTTTCTAATTTATATTTCATGCCTACTGGAAGTTATAGGAATACTTTACAAGAAGAAGAATTAATTGGATTATTTGACCAAAGGGAATGTTTCTGGTTGCCCAAATACCAGGGGTAGACGATCTGAACTTCCTAGATGAGTAAAAAATAAAATCTGGCAGTTGCTGACTCAGTAATTCCTGACCCCACATAGATACATTAAGTTCTCTGTAGTGCAGTGATTTTCAAACTTTTTTCCTCGGGACCCAGTTGAAAAAAATAATTTATGCTGGTGACCGAACAATTACAGTTTTCAGCAATGCATTCCAGTCTTTTGCTGGTGGCAGCAGGGAGTGCCGTGAACCAGTAGCTGATGGTCTGTGACCAAGTACTGGGTCCCAATCCATGGTTTGAAAACCACTGCTGTAGTGAACTGCACGGGCTGTCAGATAAACCTAGAAATGTTGATGTTATGATGCCTTGCATAGGTGTTAAAGATCCTTTAGTACTTTTGAACAGAGTAAGAGTTAAAAGATTTGGTTAAAATTCTCTATGTTCACCTTCCAAGGTTATGACGTAGTGTTTGTTTTCTGTATTTCTGTGGGGCTCCGTATACAGTAGTGTTACAGTGCTTTGAGCATTAATGAGTAAATATATAAATAACATTTTGATGTAAATCTGAACTTTTAAACCTACTGCCAGCAGAAGCATTTGTGGAATTAATAACCTTGTTTAATTAAAATCAAGATGCCAGAAAATGTTATCTTACTGTGAGCTTTCAAAAGTTTGATCACTTCATTGACCTTTTACGAGATCTTGTGTAGAGAAGAAAGCAGAATAAATTTTAAAAATAAAGTTTTGAAAGCCGATGGGGAAAGCTACAGAACTAACAATGTGCAAGAAAGCAATTTCAAGAAGTTTTGTGCCTAATATAATGTGTACCTTAATTATTAGTTTTCATTTGGTGCATGTGGATTTCTTTAAAGACATTTCTCCAGAACATGTACAAGCAAAATGTTTTCTTTCTTTCCCTCCTCACAAGCTTCTACGCAGATTTTGGACCTGTCAATATGGCCATGGTTTACAGATATTGTTGCAAGCTAAATAAGAAATTAAAGGTAAAAACTGTTTCATACCACATAGATATAAAATATTGGAGTTGGCCCATTTGTAAAAATAGTCAAGTGAAAAAATGTTCCTTGTTTGAGAAATGTCTTCAAATTGATATATGGGTTGCTATTCGGGCTTTTATTTTGAATGTGTACATTAAATTTGTATGCAGGATATACTTGCATTCTCAGATTTGTCCAGATCACGTTTTGAGGACTATGGTGGTTGGGGAAAGAGACAGGTAGTGAGGGAGAAAAGGGAGGAAAAATATTTGCTTTTTGGAAGCAGTTAATTATTGTGAAAGTACGACTTCTGGAGTATCGGTAGTGTTAGAAACCACTAGAACACTTTTAGTAGGCAAAGGCCCCTTTCAGTGGTGGCCCCCTCCTCTGGAATCCAGTCTCCTTGGCAATCTGCCAGGGTCTAGTGAGCTTCAGGACTGTGCGAGACACACATTTATTTGATTTGGTATTTGTTTGTTTGGCTTTATTTTTAGGTTTTTTTTTTAAATCTTTGAGTCTTCACAACTATTCCGTAGGGAGCCACATTTGCTTTTTAAAAACATACTTGGGGCTCACTCCTGCAAAGTGACTGGGCACACTCATTCCTGGAGCTGCGCTAACTTGCTATCTCTGAGGCAGTGCTCTGTACCTTTCAGAATTGGGCTCTTGGTAGATACGCATTTACCTGTTATGTTTAATATATTTCTGCAAATTAAAATAATGAAGTCATACGTTTCCTATAGCAATTCAAGTGATCCAAGGCAAGTTAGTCAATGTCTAACAGAGACTGGAGTACAAAACGTGTTAGACAAATACAAAGCTTGTTAAAATAAACTGAGGTGGTGCTTTGCTTATTCAAGAGCCAGTTAGTCCGTTCCTGAAACCCTCCACCGAATTGTGAAAACTGGAAGTATGCAACTCAATATTTCTTTAACAGAGAAAATCTCTGCATCTTCTTCAGACTATTTATTGCTGTCTAGCATTTGTGTCAAGCTGTCTGCTTCAGATTCATTGTAGTGCCTGTGGCACAATGAATATATTTGCTTGAATATTAGTCCATAGAAATTTTTATGTTGTGATTATTTTAAAATGGGTTGGTTTGTGAGATTGATATACTTGCATGCTAGATGTTTTAAAGGGGTGGTCTCTGATAGATTGGAACCTACTGTTCTCATCTTATACTGACCATAGTGGTATCTGAGTGACTCATTTCACTGCTAAAGCTTTGTGGTATTTTTGGCTAACAAAGTGGACTGATAAGAGAAATTATTCATTTGTAGTGCACATTTAAAAATCTTGCCATTACTTCATACACTTGTCATTTTTCTGTTGAAAGTCCAATTTTGCATCCCTCCAAACAATGTGTAACGTAGTTAGACGAAAATGGTGTGGAAAAATTGGAGATGAATCGAACACGAATGTTTTTTTTTATTTAGGATAGGTGTAATTCATATTTTGAAAATGATTCTAAGGTCTCTGATCAAGCTGTATCACAGAAATGGCTTGCAATAAAAATGAAGACTATTTTGAAAATTTTTTACACAAGATCTTGTCAGGGACTCTTGCCTAAGACAAACCTAAATCCTGTTTTTTTGAGCCCATGACAGTTTTGAAAAAGGGACTGGGGTGCTTATGAAAATTTTACATCTAATGCATAGGGCTATGATTGATAAGTGAAAAATGTTGGAGTAATTTCATATGGATATTTTGAATTCTCATTCTGATCCTACTAGAATTTAAAAAACATTGCTATAAGTCTGCTGTCTGTAGAACTGCCCCTTACAAAGCATAGCTTCAAAATGTGGCTTTGTCATGGGAGTTATTTTGTTATGGCTCCTTTTTCTAACTTTATGGGGGAAATCACAGAATTCCTACCTCCCCCATTGCCATCACTGATGTTGACTGTTGCCTGCCCATCACCTCCGGTAACAGCCACCCAGAGCTGCTGTTTCAGTTTTTGTTCCTAGCAATGTTTGGCTTTCCTCCATCCACTTTCAGGGATAGGTACAGGCTGCAGTATAATTTTAATCTCCTAAAATGTCCTTCAGAAACCCATTTTTTACTTAATTGCATTCATCAGCAGCGCTTACAGTAGAAACAGCCAATGTTTTCCATTGAGCTCTATGTAAACCAATCCAGCTAACCTCTTCTGTGCCCCCAATATCTGTAAAATTTCCTTGAGATGGGAGTTTGCTGAAGGGGAGAGAAGAATGTCTCCTCAAGACAGTATAAGAAATAAAGAAGCAGGTTTGTTTAGCTGGGAAGGGAGAGTGGCACAGTAGATCTCTCCACTTATATTCCTGCCTCTGAGCCACCACGGGCAATAGCAGCCAAAGGCTTGTCTCTGAAGGTCTGATAGACTTAAATTTTGCCAAAATATTCAGACACAAGGAAGCTTTGGATGACTAACCACAACATTTCATTCCACTGAGTTGAAGAATCCAGTCTACATTATTCAACTCCTGTTATACTTAATGAACGTAACAGCACATATTTGTAACTTCCTAATGTGATTCACTGTATTGCCAACTCCACCAGCTCAAAAATAACAAGACAGAAAAATATTCATGTAACTAGTTTTTTAAAAAAGATTGTTTTTAAAAGTTGCATTGGATTTTATGTTTGTTCTTGGATTTTTGAAGTATTGGGTAGAATTGTCCCTCCTTGTGTTGCTCATTTTCATGTGGAAGTTCCTGAGATGCAATAAATACAGATTGGGAGACATCCTCTTTGTTTGGCTGATAGGTGGCATAATCCCTTCCCAATGTACTGTTCTAGGCTTCCTGCAGCTCCCTTCCCTACTGCCCCTGCCTTATGCTGTGCTTCCATTGGATTCCTCCATCCCTTAGGATATTAGGATTACTAATTCCAAGTGTTTAAAAATGATGAGTTGGGTTCCCCAAAATCATGAGTTTGGGTAAATTTGGGGTGGTTCTTACTTGTCTCCTGGTTTTAAACCTTTAGGGTTCATGTTTTCAAGATTTTCTACATCATCTAGAAACTTTTTTCCATGAAAGCTGATAGCCGAAAACTCAAGGAGTAGGGCTTTAAGAGAACCCCAATATATCTGCAGACTCAAAATTGCAACACTGAGATATTGCCCACACCCAGTGTCCCTCCATGTAGGATTGTGACATAGGGAGGAGGAAGGGAAGAGAGTGCAGTAGGGCTACAGCTGACTTTCTACAGACTGAAGAAAAAGAGGTGGGGGGATACATGCCTCTTGGATAATTTAATCCCTCTACCCATTGCTCACCTGTCTACCCTAACTGTTGGTGAGTAAGAGCTACCTATTGGTCCTAATCCACTTCTCTTTTACATGCCTGTCCTCATGGATTGTTGCACAGATAGCAAAAACAGTGAGGAATAACGCCTCTGTTGATGGCAGCTGAGACTTCAGCCTATTGGCCTGCAGCTTAGGTTCTCAGCAGCTGTGTCTGGTGGATGCAGCCAGGATTTCAGCATGAGACTACAGCTTGTGTGGAAATTGTGAGCTGTGAGGAACTTGTGAGAAAGCAGTGTTAATGCTGCAAAGTGATTGATGGGAGTCATGAGAATGAATAGGCAGCCTTGAACTCAAATACCACTTGACTGGGCAAGTATGCAGGGCAGGCATTAAGGTTGGTTGCAGACACCTAAGTTTTGATTTTTTGGAGTTTAATATTTACTTGGGTATGTCTGTTTTAAAATAACCAACTTTCTAATGTTTCAACATCATATTTTAAATATTAAAATACCATCCAAAAGAACATAGCTTTTCCCTTCATCATAAAATTACTGTTTTTCACAATGAAAGTTATATTTGAAATTTGTAAAAATGTTCACTTTGCATTCTCATTTTAGAATAGCTTAGCATGGTGCAATGTAACTCGGTTATCAACAGACTTGGTGCTTTGATATTATCAATCAGTATACTAAAGTCCTGAACCTGCATGGATACTGAGCACTTTTCAGGATTGAAAATGGAATAACACACTTGATTATATCTTAATCAGAAAGGCATTGCAACAATTTTAATTAATTTTGGAAACCTTGTTTCCAATAAGACCAATTGCTATGTATAGTTGGCTATTCCACTGCAGTGATTTCAAAATACTTTGTCAGGCTATGCAGATTTAAATTCAAAGTGCCAAATTATAATACTGTTGTTCATTTCTTGATGCAGTCGTTTACATTGATAAGGAAGAAAATAATACATTATACTGGCTTTGATCAGAAAAAACAAGCAAATGCTGCATTCCTCATAGGCTCTTACGCAGTAAGTATTTAATCTTTTACTATAAAGTGACTTGCTAAGTTTTTTTGTTTTTTTTTTTATCATTCTCCCATATGCAATCCTTAAAATATGAAGAATATCTTCCAATTATTTTAAAAAGTGGTGCTTGAGAGAGTTGAGAAATTGACTTCCTGGTGTTGCTCTTGACATTTAAAAAATAAATAAATTATATATATTACCCAGGTTTTGTTTTTTTTTTCCCAACAAAGTGATCATTGTGACAGGAAAGGCCCCTAAAAATTTTTATTCCACTGCTGCACAAAAATCTTCTGGCTGTTTCCAAAATCCCTTAGCTGATATAGGTGCACAAATCCCACTGATTTCCCCCCTTCCCACCCCCATCACTTAGGTGCTTTTAGAAAACAAACCTTCTGTCTATTATTCCCACTATTTCATTTTTTAAAAGAAAATTGGCTAATTCTTGATACTTTATCATATTTCATCCATTTTGTTAAAGGCTAAATGCCATCTTATTCAAAGGCAAATGTTTTATTTCCAAGTTTATAACTTATGCAATGTATCTTCTCCAGCCTATCCCCTTTCCTGACACAGGCCGGGGAAGGAAGAAGGCCATATGTGGTTTGCTCAGAAGGGATAAAATACCAGGGGTGTGTAGAGGGATGTAGATAGAGTGCTAGAATGTGCACTGAGTAAGCTGCTTGGCCATGTAGGGGAAAATCTAGAAACTGATAAGGTTCATTCTGCTCAATCTCTGAAAGATTAAATGTGTAGTGAAGGTCTAAAATTCAGAGTTCTTGAAATGTAAAGAAGCAACAGACTGTGTACATCATTAACTCTGTGGTACTTGACTTGTGTTACACTTTGACTGCTCTTGTGCTTTTCATTTTGCTGGTGACTTTGCAGGGGTGGGATGGAGGGTTAGAGTTTATATAGACTTGAGTCATTCCCATTTAATAGCTCAGGAGGGCTATAAAGCTCATGCATTTGAGTGTCTTTGCTGCTGGTTGCTGTTATGGAGCGGGTCTGTTTCCTACTCCCTAGGGAGTCTGTTTTCTGTTCTGCTATATTAATAAATGAAATTTTGACACTACTAATGTGACTTTCTTTTAACTAAAATGGTTTAGGAGTGCTGCATTCAAGGGTTTAGAAGTGTTGCAGTCTCATAGTATTCTGAAACTGTAAAAAATCATTTAACATATCTTGCTTCTGCTTATTTGTTTGGAGTTGAGATATTAAAGCAAAAGCTTATGCAATAAATAAATTCATTAGTCTTTTTAAAAATGCCACAGAACTGCTTCTTTGTTTTGATCACTGTTTTTAAGAAAGAAAAATTCCTAAGAAGTAATCTGATTGTAAGACAAAGTAAATGTGTATAGCAGTTCCTCAGCATAGGGCTCACCAGCAGGGCACCTCTTGGTGATGTTGCGGGGAATTAAACTCAAGTGGTCCCCCTGCTGGTAGTCCGTGCTCTGCTCTCCACACGACTGGACTCTTGCTCTGAGTCTTCCTTGGGGTCTTAGCCCTCCGGCCAAGCCCATGTCCCACCCCTTCCAGGGTACAGCTAGGTCCCCTGGCCCACTTTGCAGCAGTCTAGTCCAGCTCACCCTTCTCCAGCCACAGTATAATACAGTCTAGGGCCAACGAGCTTGTACTCCTCCTGCCACTCGCACCGCTCCTGGCATGCTGGGGGAGTGGGGAGGGAACTGGGCCGGCCCTCTACACCAGGCCCTGGCTCAGGGACCCTATGTGCCTTCAGTTTCTCCACTTCACAGGTGTCAACTCCCTGGGCCACTTCCCTACAGCATCCAGTCACACCACTCTCACTGCTGGACCCAGCCACTGTCTGCTCTTGGCCCTCAGGCTGCTGCTCCAGCTGCTTACCACTGTCCACTCCCTTCAGGAGCTTCAGCTTCTGCAGGCTCCTTCTGCACCACACTCAGAGCTCTCCAGGGTGCTGGCCCTACAGCCTACCATCCCAGGAGAGACCTTCTCCCTACAGCTCCCCATGCAGACTGACCTCTCAGCCCTGCTGCTCCTGGCTTTATACTGGTTCCTGCCCTCTGATTGGCTCAGGAGCCCTCTGCAGCTCGTTGGCTGCCCCTCTTCAGCCATTTAACCCCTTTCCGGCCATAGTGGAGCCACTGCTCCACTACAATGTGGATTGCTTTTAATATACTATGGACGATGACTTCTACTACTACAGCTACTACTAAACTGTGGGTAGTACCATGACATCAGCATAGCCTTGGTCATCCTGTGAAGTATCCAAAATGCAGAAATAATAATCGGTGGCAAAGTAATGTATGATTTGAGTAATTTGTAATAAGTTGCCATTTTAAAATTTAACTTCAAACAGTCCTGCTTCATCCATTCAACCTTCCTGTCATGTCACCATACACCGGAGTGCACAGTTGGAGGGGGTCTGTTTTTTTAATAGGCCTTCAGATATACATAAGGCTATATTTTCTTCTGTCAGATGGATATTGACGGGGGAGGGTGCAGCTGAAGAGAATACTGCCTCCAAGTTATACCTCACTCCCAACTCCACCAATCTCATAAAAGATCTCCCATGGAGAGCTGGATTTGTGGATTGAGAGAGGGTTATGTAAAGATCATCCACACCTTGCAGAATTGTATACCCAACGGCAGAACTATTTTTAGACTACTCGGATGCTTGTACATGAAGCTTGGCTCAAGTCTTTCCATTGTCTGTAGTGGGAACTGAATCATGCTTTAAGAGAAGAAGGACGTAGGAGTTGCTCCAGTATGTATGGCAATGTATATTCAGATAGCTATTTAATTTGTTAAATATTCTGTGCTGTTTTTATTTCATTAGGGAAATATATGTATTTAAGTGTGGAGTTCATTTGAATTTATGTGGGTTTAAGGAACTAGGCCTCAGTGCTTAGAATAATGTAAGTTGCCTCTGGTTGTTGAGTATATTCAGTTATAGTTATAGGGCAGAATTCTCTAAAGCTCGGCAGAGGGAAGTGTAGACAGAATGTGTGGAAAATTAAAGTTTATATTATAGCTTTCCAGCCCATTGGCATATGGGTAGTGCTCTTCACTGTTTATGTTGAGGATCTGGGTTTAGTTTCTAGTCTTGCTTCCTAAACTGTCAAGATTGTAAATAATTTGACTTCTGTCAATTGAGTAGTTATTAGATGTCTGAAGGGATCTCATTTCTACAACCTACTTGTTTTCCAGTTATGGAAATATATTGGCCACACTGCTATTGGGGAAGGGAGTTGTTTAGGGGTGAATTAGGTGGGGAGCAACAGAGATACAACAATGAAATGAAGGGTGCTGTATGTTCACTGTATGGGATGGAGAAGAATACAAACCAAAATGTGTTAAATTGTTACAGTAATTTGCTATTAAATAAGTCTGTTCTAAAATACAGAAGTTAAAAGAAATTTATAATTCCTGAGAACAACCAAGTTTCTTATCATTTCAGACTTCTTGCTAGTTCCTAAGAATACCGTATATGCTCACTTATAAGCTGACCCACATATAAGCTGACCCCTGGCTTTTAAAGCCCAAAATCCAGGAAAAATGCACCACCCGTGCATAAGCCAAGGGTCAAACTTTATTACAGAAGGCCCCTCCAGGGCCAATCCCCTTTTCCTCCCTCCCCACTATTTCCTGCTCCTCGCACCCCCCTCCAGCCATTCCCCGCTCCTCTCGGCTCCCCCTGCCCCCGCCCGCATCCTTTGCCTGCTCCTCTTCCACCCGCGGTGTTTCCCTGCTTCTTTCGGCCCCCCCTCACGGCTTTTTCCCACTCCTCTCAGGGCCCCCCCCTGCTCTTTCCCCGATACTCAGCCCCCTCACGGCTCCTTCCTCTGGCCCCCCTTACCTGGCTGGAGGTGCAGGGGTGGCCAGACTGGGAGCCGCTCCGTGGCCAGTCGGCCACTCCTGCCCTGAGAACTCTCTGTCTGAGACAGAGCGTGCTCAGGGTGGGAGATTTGAAACTCCCAGCCTGGCCGCAGCAGGACAGGGCTTGTTCCGCCTGAGTCTTCTGTGGCAGGAGCTCGCGGGCCAGATCCAGGGTGACAGTGATACTTCCCCTGTAAACCCTAGTGCTGATCCGCGTATAAACCGAGACCAGCCTTTTAAGCTCATTTTTCGGCACAAAAATCCTGGTTTATACGCGAGCATATACGGTACATTTGAATAACCTAAAGAAGAGCTTTGTGCGGCTTACAAGCTTGTCTCTTTCATCAACATTAGGTGTTTCAGTAAAAAAATATTACTTCGCCCACCTTGCCTCCCTCAAATAAAATAGTCAGATATTCACTTCCTGCTGCCAGTATAAGCAGTAACATGGGCTTGATGGGTAACTGAGCCCTTGTAATTAAGATTTTAAAACTGTTGAAACTTCGAATTTGAAGGGTTATTGTGAAAATTTGGGGACCATTTTAATGCTTTTAAGGGAAAGATCACAGCTGCATTTGTTAATTTTAAGTGTCTCTTTTTAAGATAAGTAAAATTTTGGAGGTATAAACCACATCACTGTAGATGTGCTAAAATAAAAATTGTTTATTACAAAGAGTTTTCCAGTGTTCGAGACCGGTAGTGATACCAAATTTTTATTCTTTCTTAACACTCAGAAAGCTGTATAAAACTTTGGTGGTGCCCCAAATTTATAAGGTACTAAATATACAGTAATTAGTACTCCTTCTCAGACTCTGTCTAGGAACAATGAATAGTAACCATTAAAGTGACACAGAAGTACTATTAACTTGAAAGACTCTTTTTCTTTGAAACCTATTTGTCCTTAAAATTGCAACTATCAATAGCTTGTTCGTCCTATGCAAACCTTGTGACTTTCACTTAAGCAAATCATGACATACCGTAGAAACATTTGTCATTTAGGCTCTTTCCAAAAAAGGGAAAACTTTTTTGGGGGGCAGGCTGGGTGGTGGGAATGGGACGAAATGAGCTATGTTGCTCTTGACTTTCTAAAGTTAATGATAGTGAGGCTGAGGGACTGAGATTAATGGGTTGGTTTATGTTATAAGCAAAGCCTGTTCCAGCTCCTTTCTTCACAGTTTTATGATTTACCACTCTTTCTCATTTAACAATTCTCTACCCTGTCCCCCTTCTTCAGTGAAGAGTTTCTGAATGAGCTGCCCATGATAAACACTGCTTTTTATATCTACTGCTTTCTTCCAGGTGTGCCTATTGTGCCAGCCAGACCTAACTCAAGCAGCAGGAATTCTTCAGTGTAACATGAACTTAAAGATAAAGGGCAAAGTTTTTGTTTTTAAAGAGAGTGTTTAAGATTCCAAATTGGTAACAATATCTAAGTGTATTTACCTCACTAGATTTTCTCTGTTAGTGATTTGGGATCTTAACCCCTTTAATTTCTAGCCTTCTGTAATATCACAGTCTGTTAAATTTCCATTGAAGTTGTCAGAATGCACCAGCAGGGGTGCAAGTTTCTGACGATATGAGATTGAGATGTACCTAACATGATCAGCAGCACACAACATGCATCTTACTAAGACACGAAGTCTGGTGGCTAAAAATATTTGGTTTAATTATTTAAAAACAAAACAGAACAGCTTTGTTTTTGTTACTTTTAAGGCAGAACTATCTTTATCTGGAACCAATCAATGTTATTGAGGCCTTATTGCTCCACCAAACAGTGATTCTTTGAGCTGGTCTCGATAAGGGCTTGTTTTGATCTTCACCAGAAATTAAGTTTGGATGGAGAAAGCTTCCTCTTCCATCTTTATTTTGTCTACACTCAGATAAACCAAATTTAACCTTCTGGTTCCCAGCCCGTCCTCCCCAATTCCTGCCTCCCTTTACTGCATTAACTTAGTAACAGTGTTTTTTTTCTCAGGCTTGACACTAATTATGTGCTTGGAGGGTGACCCTCCATGGGTACCGCCCCAAGAACTGCTGTAATTCAGGTCACCTCCTCCGGGACTCATCTCTGTACTTTGTCTATTTTCTCATCTTCTTTCTTCAGGGTAAGCAGTGTTTCCTTCACCCATTCTGATCAATAGTGCTATTCTGTATTTCCTATCTTAGTCTGGTAATGCCACAAGTAGGAAAGGAGGGAGCTATAGAAGCCGTAGCCCCTCTGTGTGTGATACTCAATGCTCAGCTCCTCTCTCAGAGAGTGGTTGCATAGTGATTAATCTCTGGCAAAAGGTTTATGGGGTGTATGTGGAGAGAAGGTAGCAGCAGTCTGTTTTTGAAGGGAAGAAATATAAGACTCGATTGCCTATACTTCATTTAAGCAAACCTGCCTTGAGTCTTGTCTGTCTTCTTCCGAATTTACCTTTTACAACATTTCCCTACTCTGACTTATTTTAAAAAGTTATATTAAAAAATGTTAGCATAATTAATGTTCACAGTAGCAGTTTTATCTCCCATCTCTCTCTACCAGGTTCTTTCAGTAGCCTTGAAGTTACTCCCTCTTGTACTTACCAGGTTGCCCCTTCCTTCTTGATAGAAATAAAGTTGTTCTGGATGTGCCTGTAGTTAAAGACAACGCTCCCTTCTAGGTTGTCCTCACTAGACTCTCCACAGCTAATGGCTTTCTTGGGTTATCTTCCCTCCTCACTTGCAAGCTTTTGAAGGGTCTTCCTTTTTTATGATGAACCGTAAGGTTCTCAGAGATGGGAGGATCTTTCTACTTGTAAGCCTATTTTGATCCACTTTAATTATTTTGTTTAAAAAAGAACTAACTGTTTATCTTTCATTGGCCACCTGTATGTTATGTCAAAACACAACAAATTTAACCCTGACCTTTTGATTAATTTGGTGTACTTTTATCTTGATACTCCTATCTAAAAATGTTCTTATAAGAACTATTATTAGGTTGGAAAGATCCGTTAATCAATCAGCTGTTTAGAATCTTTTTTGTAAAGTGTTTATATATTCTTGAGAAACAGGAATTATTATGGTAATAGAACTGGTCAATATTATTAATGTATTGTAAAATACATACATATATGTGGACTTGCATTTGAGGCTGATCGTTGTGTTCTATGTATTGTAGCTTCTGTGTTTGTTCAAAAAGGGGTTGTGATGTGTTTATTAGCTATTTACAGCTGTTTGAATGATTATTTTGGGTAAGTGTTAAAGTAGTTGTCATGACATATACACTTTCCACAAGCATATTTCATTATTTTCTTGCTTTTAAGTACTTAAATTTTTGTAAACGGTGTGATTAATTTACCGTCTTAAGTAGATATTAAAATTAAGGATTTTTTTGTTGGGGGCAGATGGAGTTTGAAAGTTCAAAGTGCTTTATGAGCACTGTTTCGTTTCATGTGCTATAAAAGAGTTGGTTTGGTGCAATTTTTTATTATTTTGAATTAGATTTAAATAGGCTGATCTTCTGTAAAAGGCAAAGTAGCAATGTAAAATTTATATGGTGACACTGCAGAAGAAGTTAAAATTGCTCTTTGATAACTCTGTGTACTAGTTTAGGATGCTTTATTCAGTTGAAACTTCCTTCACTTTGCTGCTGTTGATCTTCAGTCCCATCTTCTCTTAGTAGTTATATCACTAACCCCAGGTAACCTGTAGATAATAATTAAAAGTATCTCTTGGTGATAACCTACCATTTTAACAAGTTCTAAGAAAAGAATGGTTCTTTCCTTCATCCCATAATATATATTGCTACACAAAATAGTCACTTCCTAAATTTTCCTGCAGAGCAAATTCTTGTTGGCAGGAGACTGGATAGCCTAGTCTATATATCCTTACTCTGTTGTCTAATCCAACTGATGTCAGTAGGATTATGTGAGGGGTAAGGATTTGTAGGAGCAGAACTAGTTTCTGAAGATATCTGTAGAAAAAATGTGTCCGTTCTCAACTCTTAACAGACTTTCACCCCATATGCCTTAACTGGAAGCAGGTGCCCTAATTTTAAAGATAGTTCGCTATTTATTCCATTGCTAGTTACAAGTGTATTATTTATGTATTCTAGGTCAGAATATTTGTTATGTATGTAAAGCAAATGAGGGAATTTCATGATCATTTTATAAAACTGCAGCGGATTATTATTGTTGTTTGATTGAAAAATGCCTGTTCTGTGTTAATAAATTCACTGACAGTTATTTAACATACTTTTAAAAAACCCTTTTAAAACAATGCTTCTGTATAACAGTAACCCAAAAGTCTTCTAGGGTTAAACTTTTTGTGTACATGCATTCACATTTAAAAGAAATATAAAATATATGTACTGTACAAATATTTTTCTCTGTTTGTTGTTAGAGAATGGGATTTTTCTTTTAAAAAGTTATTTTTATTGATCAGCTAGCTAGCATGAATGAAATTTTTTTGGGGGGGAAATGAATAGATAGAAAACATGAACAGTTTTCAGAAAAGTTGGATGATTTTATAAGGATTATTTCCCTTCTCATTTTTTGTATTTTAGCAACAAGATATACATGGATATATCACTTGCTATAACTACAGCTTGAAATTTCTGTGGCCTGTTCTTTCTAATACCATCTTTTATTTGTTGTGTTAGTGAAATCACAATTTTCACAAAAAAGGGGGGTGGGGGCGGGGTGGGGGGGATCCTTGCACTTGGAATACTAGAAAATATCCATTGGTTTTACATAATTTAGGCTTTTTCTAGTATCCTAATAAACCAATCTTAACTTCAGTATCTTTCTCCCTGAAAGGCAAATCCTTTTCTTCCTCTTTTTTGGCCCAAGCCCTAGTTCCTTGCCTCCTAAATTTGCACAGTATGTTAGGAAATCTGTCTTCATCCTTCCCTATTCATCCCCCCAACTCCTTCATCCTTTATCTTATACTCTGAAATCTCACATCTACTTCTAATCTTACAACATGTCTCTTTTACCTCTCCTACCCTTACAATCACACTTCTTTAGCTCCTCCTTTTTCTTGAAGCAAGTGTTTATCTCCTGTCTCCTAAAGACATTTCTCAGCTCCCACCTTTCTCCAACTGTTGTCTGTCTCCCTCTTCCTCTTTGCTGTCAAACTCCTGAAGCAAGTGGTCTTTTCCCAGTCACTGGTTCTCTTTTCCAGTTCTTTCTTCAGTCCCCTACACTCTGCTTACCCATTTCACTCCAGTGAACCTGGTCTCATTTAACTCTCAAATGACCTCTCCTTGATAAATCCTTAAATCTCTCAGTTGTCATCAGATCTGTTAGTCTCCTGCACAATTTCTGCATTTTGTTTTCTGCAAACCTGTTTCTCTAGATCACTTCCTTAAGCACTTCTTCAGTGTTTCCTCGAGGAGTCTGCTTCACCTGTCTCTCTTTACCATGTTAGCATACTTCAGTCTTCTCTGCTGCTTCTACTCACTATTTACTCCCATAGATTCAATCAACCACTTTCTCAGTGATTCACAAACCTATTTTGCTTCTTGCGCCTTTCATCCTGTGGTTTAGTCTTGCATGTTTGCTTGTGTGTTTGCAATTGCCTCTTGAACGTTCCCTTGCCATCTTAAATTCAGTACATCAAAACAGAGTTTCTTCCCTAAACCCTCTTCTTCCCCTCCCTTTATCACTGTTTATATACTTGTACTCCAAGCTCACAGTAAGTTCATCTTTGTCTATACTCTCCTTCCCTTCCATCCAATCATCATCAAATCTCACTGCTGCTTGTTCTCCAGTACTTCTATAATTTGACTGTTACTTAAAATCTGTGCTGGGAAGGCACTAATCTATACCACTCTTTGCTGTGACTAGTACAATCTCCTGCAGTGTGCAACTGCAAAGATATTTTTACATGTACAGAATATCTTCATAGCCTTTCATCTGCAGTGTAAAAGCATACCTCCCATGTATCTTGTTACCCAAGTTCTGTGCAAGCCACTTTTTACTGTGATAGGTCCATGTAACTCCTTCATCAACTCTTGTCTTTTTCCAATTTCTTTTGTCTCATCTCTTTCATTTTACCCCATCTACCTCCTGAAATTCATCAAAATCTTTCCCTGTCTGCACAACTTGTGGAAGAAACCCAATTATTCCGTGAAGCTTCTTTCCTCAGTGACTGTCTACCATGCAGATTTATTTGGCTACTCATTTAGGGCTTGTCTACACTGGAAAATGACACCCTATTACCGTATATGTGCGCACAGACATTAGACATGTTAGCCCCCAGTGTAGCTAAGGACTGCAATGCTGAAAATCGGTATCTGCTGAAATAATTTTTAGCATAGATAAGGATAATGCTGAATATTAAGACTGTGTATTAACAATTTGTGTAATAACTGTTTTACTTTTCAAATCAGGTCTTGTTTAACACTTTCGCCACTATATTGGTTATGTTGGTTAGGAGTGACATTTGTTTGTTTTTTAAATACACTAATATACCGGCAAAAGAAGTGCTTTAGGGCAGGATAGTTTATTTGGGCAACTGAACTCTTGCCAGTATAAGCTCCATCTATGTTAAGAGGGTGGTTGATATAAGCTACATCTCTCTCTCTCTTTTTTTTTTTTTAGTATAGACTAGACCCTAGCTTAGGCCCTCACTGGTTGCTTGCCTGTCTAGTTGCTATTCTTGTTCTTTGGGGAGAGGATATTGTTTTCCTAGTACACTTGGTTGATTGGAGTGCTGTGTACAGCTTTTGGCACTGTGTTCAAGTTTGAGAATAACTTGCATTGTAGCTGCATCTGTTTATCAAAGCAGGCTTGGCTGTTCTTGAAGTACAGCCTGTGCATCCAAATCATGTAACTGATAGTTGTGCTGTTAAACTACATAGTCCTGGCAATTCTGACTGGATGGACATCTGAGGAATAGCCCTTGAACAACATTTTGCTCTTAATTTTAGTGTCATCTTTCTCTCTCGATGTTTGTTTATGAGTGAAAGAAGGCAAATTGTTTTGCGGATTCAGAGCTTTTAAATGACCAAAAGTAAACTTAGATCAGTACCTGTTTAAAAAAGATTTATTTTTGTTTCATTCTGCTACCAGCAGTATTAAATATTTTCCTGTTTATTCCCCTGGTCAAAATTAAAAACAATAAAAGTCAATATACTTTTATTTTATTTTGGAAATGTTTCCAGTTTTGTTTATAACATGGTTCCCTTCATCCTTGATTGTGTTTAGGTCTGACTTTACAGCTATGTAAATGTAATTACAAGGTAATGCCAACTTAAAAAAAGAAAATATGCTAGAAAAATGTCTTAAATGCGGGGAAATTTTATTTTAAGTAGACACTTCTTTACTTTTATTTTTACTTATTTTATTTATTTACTTTTATTTTTTTCTAAAAACCAAGCAAAATACCCTTGGGCAGAAATTTTGGGTAAAGTGGCTGTTAGCACAAGAAAAGTGAATTATTTATCTAATTTGAATGATTTTACAATTCTTAGTTTATAGTTTCTTTTTTAATTTACACTGTTGACGAGTAAAGACGTATTCTATCACTTAAGAATTTAAACTTTTTATATTTCAGTAAAGTACAATGTTATTCTATAAAGTTTTTTCTTTATATTTAAAAACATAGTCCATATGAAACCAGGATTCTAATGAGAGATGGCAAACATTCATCATGAGGACTACCAGTACTTTAAATTCTCTGGCTTCATCTTACACTTGGAAATGGGGCATTGCTGACAACTCCTGTCGTCGATAGGAACCCTAATTTAACCAGTGCTGAAAATGGTCTAACAGCTGTTATAGACAGGGCAAGATTATTATCAGTACATTTACAGAAAGGATAACTGTTTTTGTTTTTTTAAACTATAGTACTGGTTCAGGAGAACCTATTGCTGGCAGTGTCTGGTAACTAGTGATCAATCTCCTGGTACAAACAGCTTTTTAGACCTAATCTGTAATGAACTAGGGTTTTGTGAACCTGGCATCCTTTCCTGATTTTATTTTCTTTTGTTTTTGTTCATAGTAAAATGTTATCAGTACTAGGAGTACTTTGCTCTCATTATGTTCTGTGGGTTTTTTTTTTTTTTTTTGCCTTCTATTAAATTATAGTCTGCTGTGTGCTTTTTGGGGGGGCATCTGAATTTAATTAGTGGACACTGCCTAACCTGGTGTTTGTTCAGGTTGTGCAGCAAAGACGGAGCAAGATTTGAAATACTGTGATCTCCTATAGTTCCAGCTTTAGAAGGATCAGCATTCCCACTCATCACTGTATAGCTTCTCTAATGAGCAGATGCAAAGCTTTGCAGATGGGATGCTTTATTGCTTTGCTGTGACCCTAGGAGATTTTTTGTGGCCTTAAATTTCCTTTAAATTTTAAATCACTAAAGTTTCTATGAAATTATCCATGCAGAATATGTTACAGAGAATTACAGCAAAAGCATCCTATATTTAGTATTATAGCATCTCAAAAGCACTTTCCCTGGGATCTGAAAATCAAGAAAAATATTAGCCAGTATGTTATGTAGTATGTGCTTTGCTTCTGTCCAGCACATCGTCTGCTTATCTTCTTTTGTTCTTGCTATTAATATGTAGCTTAAAATTACTATTAAAAACTCTTTTCTTTCCTTCTTCCAAAAATAGATAATATACTTGAGAGAATCGCCTGAAAATGTGTACAGACTCTTATTGGCTGGAAATGTATCTTATCTTCCTTTCAGGTAAATATAAAAATATTAGAATTCTGTGTGTCATGATCTCTGAACGGTGTTCAGAGGCACTGAATTTGGGTCCCTTGCCTATGGCTGCTGTATGTCTCAACACAGCTGGCAGTCTCTGATGATAAGATCAGATAGTTGAGTGACAGGGATATTGCAGGTCAGTACTGTGATGGCAAACCAAAATACATGGGGAAGCTTACATAAGCTAATGAAAGTAAACAGGTTTTTTTTTCATGATCACACTTAAAGACAAATTGAAATAGTTAATGAATTTGAAATTAATACCATTAGTTGTTCAGTCAGAGTTCTGTTAAGCACATATTAAAAATATCTATTTGTAAATGGTTTCTAGTGACTTCAGTAACTTTGATGTATCTTTTCTTTCACTTGCTGAACACACTCCCCCAAAATAAATGCGTGGTTATTTTATGGAAAAAAAGAAATTTTTACCAGTGAAGAAATGTTTTTAACTATCCACTCTGAGTGGATATAATTTTAGGTATCACAGCCTATAGACTTCTTGTTGCCACTCTGTTTTTATCCAGTAGATGTGAACAATTTTGTTAATTTCTCCTAAGAACTAAAACATCAAGGCTTTCAAAAATTAGATAAAACTATCTAACAATCAAACAGGCTTTCATAAAATGCAGGAAGTTAAGGGAGGACCAAAAAATTCTAATTTACTATCCAGACATTTACATTCATAGGGCAAGCCATTTACTCCTGACTTTGAAGGAAAGAGAGCATTTCTTATCAGAGCAACTGCCTTATGTCTTTCTCCCTTTCTTGCTTATGTCTTTCTCCCTTTTTTGGGAACAACAAGGCTCTTTGTAATGTCTTGATTTTCTGTCATGCTCCCCTTCCCTTATTAATAGTAATAGGGTTTTGGGAGTTTCTTTTGCCTATTTTCAGAGTTCCAATAATGGCAGTAATAGACTCTTCTTGAGGTGTAGCTCACTACCAAATTCTTATCTCTATGGCCTCACTCCTTTTAACGATGGTTTTTACCCTCCCGGCAGTCCACGCATCCATTTCTGGGAGTAACTTTTTAGAGTGAATAAAGTAAATTTAGTGCTTGTGTGCTGAGCTATACTACACAGTTAGGTCAACATAAGGCTGAAGACCAGGCTCTCGGCTCCACACACTGCCCCTCTTAGGTTGGTGGAAGGTCCTTCTGTTGAAGACATGCACCACTGACCCAAGGAGAATGTGAACATGATCTACAGTGACTGTAAGTTGACCTAGACATATCTTGTGAAAGTTGCTGAATAGACTTAGTGACATTATTTATCCATAAAATAGCTCTTACACAGGCAGTAGAACAATGCAAGGCTCTCCATGCTATGTCAATGTGGTTTGGAGTAAACCAGCTCTGGGACTGAGTGGTGTTCAGCCTTTATACCTGTTGAATCTTTTAGGCCTCAGAGACTGTCAAGAAGAGGGTTGATGTCTGTTGTGATTAGTAATACAGAGAAATTTGTAGAAGAGGCTAGCTAATCCTTGATCTTTTCTTTTGTCCCATCCTTGGACATTGAAGATAGGTTTTACTATAGTAGTATAGTTCTACAGGTACCTATGAAGACTTGAAGCCTTACAGAAAGACCAGGTACTCCTTGATCTGAGGGGCTTGCAATCCAAATTGGATGACAGTGAAAAATAACAGACCATGCATGGTAGGGGCCATGGGAAAAAACTACTGCAGAAGATAAATGGAATTGACTACTAATCTTGGTAGTGTATTATTTTTCAAGGGAAGATGATCATGTTTGTTTTTTAAAACTTATTTCAAAATGATGTTTAAAAGCTCTATTCTAATACCTTATTTAGAACATTTAAACAGAGTTTAGAGATGAAATAAACTAGCTAATTCACACCACATAGTATTATTTATTTTAAATGTAGTAGTACCTTAAGCCTTGATTGGTGCATTGGGGGCTAGGTACGCATATGGGTATGACAGAAATGGACCTTGCCCCAAAAAACTTATAACCTAAGTTGCAAAGGGATTTGGAGGAATGTGAGGTTGCTTCTTATGCAAGAGAGAACGTGCCCCAAAGGCTAAGGTGATATGATGGGAAGCATGAAATTCGATACTAAATAGATGATTTAAGGAGAATGGAATGGGGAGAACATGGGAGTGCAGAATGAGAGGAGCTGAGTTTTGATAATAGCTCAGCTGTGTGCAGCCTTTCACATGAAGATATTGCGTGAAATCTGGGCCATGTCGAAATAAATGACAAAACTCCTGCTAAGTTCAGTAGGGCCAGGATTTTGCCCATGGTGTTCAAGCAACTAGGTAAGGGAAGCTACTAAAGTAAATTATGAAGTGAAATAGTGCTTTAGGACCTATTCTTTTTAGATTATGTCCACACTGATTATTCATTAGCCAGAGAGAGAGACTGCTCTTTGCAATCAGATAATAGTTACTCGTGGTCGCTATTAATAGGGGAATTTTTATTAATGTCTAATAATTATTAGTGTACTAAGTTCTCTGTATCCTATTATCAACTTCCTGAATGTGTTCCTTTTTTCTATTGCTTTCCTT
The DNA here is from genome assembly GCA_007922175.1 of Pelusios castaneus. Taxonomy (NCBI): domain Eukaryota; kingdom Metazoa; phylum Chordata; order Testudines; family Pelomedusidae; genus Pelusios; species Pelusios castaneus. The sequence continues at coordinate 7,253,260 of ML685776.1, forward strand.
CCCCCATCCCTTCAGAGTAGCTCATTAGAGGAGGGAAGAGTGCAGAAAGAATAGATACAGCCCGATGCTGAAATGCTTGCTTTTGTCAGTTAGTCAGAACATTATAACAAATACCTCTTGTAGGGTTTTTTGTTTTTTTTTTAAATGCATAACATCAGGCATTTTTTCACTCTAATGCCTCAAATTGTACAGTTGTTGGTTAAGGTAATAAATCTGTAGTCTGGTATGAGGGATAGACATGACCATAGAGAATGGTGAGGTAAAGAGAGACTTTAAATCAGTGACACTCCAAATATGTAATATCATAGTGCAGCATGAAATGGACTAAAGTGCTTTTTTCCATACTGTGGCTGAAAAAGAGGAGAGAGAGGAGAAAATATAGTGTGCCACTATAAATTGCCACTGATGATCCTATGACTCGTCTGTGCCTAGGGTAGCCACCTGAAAATGCCAAGGTCAGGGCAGGATGCCAAAGCAGAATAGATTCTCCCAGCACTGGTGGGTGGCACTGAAGTCAGACTTCCCAACCAGTCACAAGCAGTGGCTGATTTGCCACAGTGGTTATTAAGAAGCTAAAAACAAATATAAACAACTCCCTGTACTGAATTTCAGTCTCTGGCTCTCAATCAGCTACTAGGCCTAGTGAAAAGATAAGTTATTTAAAACTTTGCTATTTATCAAAAAGGTTCTCCTGACCCCAAAGAGTCAGCCACATTACCAGATCAATATAAATTTGGATCTAATGCAAAATACCATGCTGCTAGCCAATCCTTCAGTAATAAAACTAAAGGTTTATTATAAAAGGAAATAACCAAACTATAAAAAAAAGTTACATGATTAAAGCAAGTACATACATACATACATACATACAGATGATTTGAAAAAACGAGAGTCCTGTGGCACCTTGAAGACTAACAAATTACTTGGGGCATACTTGTGGGCTTCAATCCACTTTGTCAGATGCATCACGAAAGTGTATGCCTAATAAATTTGTTAGTCTTTAAGGTGCCACCGGTCTCTAGTTGTTTTTGTTGTACGCAGACTAACACGGCTACCCTTTTGGAAATGATTTGAAAGTCCATATACATGAGAAACAACAGAGGCTTGTGGCACTTCTAAAGACTAACAGATTTATTTATCGCATGAGCTTCCTTGGGAGAAAATCCCACGAAAGCTCATGCGATAAATAAATCTGTTAGTCTTTAAAAGTGCCACAGGACTCTGTTGTTTTTCTGCAATAGACTAACACGGCTACCCCTTTGGAACTTGACATATACATGAGGTTTCCAGTAAAATTGTGGAGTTGTAGGCTTGTATAGTCCCTCTGGTGTACGTCCAGTACCTGGATGTGTCTCAGTCCCTCGTTTCACAGCTTCAGTTGCAGATGAGTAAATCCAGAGATAAGTGGTGGCTGAGGACTAAAGACAAAATAGATGTGGTGCAGATGCCTTTTATGTCCCTCTTTACCTTGCCATGATGCTTGTGGAAATTTACAGGAATAAAATGGAGTCTAGAGTCACATAAGTAAGTTTTGGGCCATGTACACACTACAGAATTGTCGCGCAAGAAGACTGTTGCGCTGCAAAGGTCACATGGTTTTTATTGCGCTGGATCGCATACACACGGCGCTCCTTGTAACAGAATAGAGTGTCCACACTCTTCTTAGCAATTTTGCAATATATCGCATTGAATTGTGGGCACCTATTCCACAGTTCTGCTCCTCCTGATTCAGTGCTAAGAATCCTGGGCAGAAGGAGAGGAGTGCTGAGCACCATGGGTAAATTCTCAGTTTCCCATGGTGCGTTGTGTTCCCCTGCCATCTTCCTCATTGCTAATAGCAACTTGCGCCCATTTTCAACACTGCTGCATTCCTTCCCGGCACTCACAATTGCAACAACATGGATCCAGCTCTGATCTCCACTGTCACCTTCAGCATAATGAATACATCTTGGCTGGTCGCACTGTACGCATTGAGCTCTGAATCAGATGAGGAATTGGAGGACCCACGGCTGCTGAATGCCATGCAGAACAACAGCACCACATTGCTGAGCTCCTTCACAGAACATCTGCACACGGTGCGCCGCCGGTTCTGGTCACAAGAGACAAGCACTGAGTGGTGGGACCGCATTATTATGCAGGTGTGGGATGAAGAGCAGAGGCTACAGAACTTTCGAATGCGGAAAGCCACCTTCATGGAACTGTGTGAGAAACTTGCCCCTGTTCTGCAATGCAAGGACACCAAAATGAGAGCCACGCTCACCGTGGAGAAGCATGTTGCAATTGCTGCGTAGAAGATGGCAACTCCTGACTGTTACCGGTCATTCACAGATCAGTTTGGAGTCGGCAGGTCCACTGTCAGGCTAGCGCTGTCACAAGTGTGCCGAGCCATCAATCATGTTCTGCTCCGGTGGACAGTGACACTGAATAAAGAAACTGCACAATTTGAGATTCACTTTTATTACTAAAAAACAAAGGTGGTGAGCTAACATTCTGTAGTGACTATGGAAGGTGGTATAGGTGTGTGTAGGTGCGGAGCTCGATGCCGTAGCTCTGTGAAGGGTTGGATGTTACATTGTACCAGGAGGGTCCCTGGCCTTCAAAGAAATGCTTTGTGGGAGAATGGGGTGGGGGAGGCAGAAACTGTTGCTGTGTCTGAAGGGGAGGGTGAGCCTGAAGCAACTGCATCTGGAGACCAACCATGGTCTTTAGCAGTTGTGTTTGCTCCTTTAGGATGCTTATCAGGTCATCCTTCTATTTCTGCCTCTTCAAATAGTTCTCTTTGCAGTCCTGCTGGCATTCCTGTTTCCAAAGTCTAGTCTCCCTTGCTGCAGCCTCGGTGCATTGCATGAGCTCTTGAAACATATCCTCCTTGCTTCTGCGAGGCCTCCTTCTTATCTGTCGCAGCCAGTCAGCTGGTGCAGACCACCGCCTGGCGAAGGTCATTTCTAGGGAAAAATGAAACATCGTAAGTACAGCTATTGCACTCACATTGGTTAAAGATCCAATGTTAAGTTCCAGCAGCACATTCCACTGCGTATAAGGCAATGTGCATCCTCTGGTTCCCTGACTGATCTGAACAAGGTACATGGGTTGTTCATGGGTCCCAGGAATGGCCCTTTTATGTGACCGAAAGGGATTTGGGAAAGGGTTGTCTGGATTACTAAAATACTACAGTGCAGTTTTAATATTAACAGTAGTTTGGGGCAACATTCTCCACAAGACACAGCCATGGAAGCCGATTATCTCACTCCTTAGAGTGCCCCTGCAAGCCAGAATGCATATCCTCCATGCCGCCGGATATAAGCCAGGACTGTATGCAGCGGGGTTGTGCGCAGCCATGGTTCCCAGTACCGTGCTTTGCAACTGGTGAGAGAGAGTGTCCTTCTATGGGGGTGGAAACACATTAGCGCTCCCGTCCAATGTTGCTAGGAGGCTGTGGAGGTACATCCAGGAAACCTTCAGTGAGCTCAACGCAGAGAATTATTTGAGAATTACTGCATGCATTAATGCACTGCTCGTGAATGCAGAATAGATGCCCTGAGCAGTGAGAAACGAAATGGAAATGCATCTACCCCAAAACACCCAGCTCCCACCTAGAAGACTTAGCTCCCAAACACAGAAGCATCACTTTTGAGAAAACTTACCAGAGCTCCCCTCTGCCGCCTCAGAAAACAAGTTGGAGAAGGAATGTTGGCTGCATGTCTCGGGGGGAGGGGCGAGGTGCGGAGAACTCCCTGATAAATCAGCCGCAGCACTTTCAGCCTCCAGGTCATCTTCCATCTCCACTTCCTCATCTATCACCTCATCATTCCGGTCTGCTCCGGTATCCGTTGGCTGAGGGGGGGGGGGTAGACGTGTCCACAGGAGTCTTGGGAGTGGTTGTGGGATTCCCCGCTGAGGATGGCTTCCAACTCCTTGTAATATCTGCATGTAACCGAGGCCGACCCAGAGCGCTGGTTTGCCTCCCTGGCTCTGTGGTAGCTTATCTGCAGCTCCTTCATCTTCGATCTGCACTGCAGCATATCCCTCTCATAACCTCTCTCTGCCATGGCCCAAGAAATCTGGCCATAGGTGTCAAAATTACGCCTGCTGCTGCATAGCTGTGCCTGCACAACAGACTCTCCCCAGATGCTGATAAGGTTGAGCACCTCAGCTGTGGCCCAGACTGGAGCGTGTTGAGCTGCCATTGCTGTTGGAAAAACAGCTGCACTCCACGCCAAACAAACAGGAAGTGACCACGGGAACAATTCAAAAATTCCTGGGACTCTCAGGAGGGTGGGGCCAGTCCCATCACAGCCACAGTGTGGAGGAGGAAGATCAGAGAGGATGGGATTGGAATGCTGGGACATTTCCAGAGGCCGATTATTGCATGATGAGTGTACACACACACTGTAACACAGAACAGCTGTTCCGTGATAACTATCATCACCCTCGTTCAGGTGGTTTACCTGTTGTGCGGCAAGAGGGCTGTTGCCGCGCAACAAGCAGGATTTGTGTGTGTACGCTCTCGTAGTTATCGCGCAGTAACAAGTGTTACCACATGATAACTCTGTAGTGTGTACAAGCCCTCGGTGACTTATCAGGTATAGCACTGGCCTCTTTCCCTGGGCCCACAATGTGTGTTTCCTTAATGGGCCATTTAGCAGGCTATTGCTGCTGCCATCCTGTTTGGGGTGTTGCCCAGAAACACAAGTTTAAATACAGATATATAAAACGTATTCATAACCTCCGATACAAATATGACACACACATAAATAATATAATCATACTTAGCAAATTATAACCTTTGCAATGGTACTTGACATGACATATTTTATATGAATTGTTCTAATTTTGACATACTGATGTTAATTAATATTTTGAATGGTCCCCCTAATCCAGCCAGTGTCACAGAAACCATTATACTAGCATCCTAAAACAGTGCTTCCCAACCAGTTGAGTGGCCCGTGGGGACTTTCAAAGCTGCAGAAGGGAGCCACTGCTTAAAGACTCAGCTGAAGTGTGTTTCTGCGAGGCTAAAAGACTGGTAGAGGCTCCTTGTTGCAGCCAAGGGGATGGGAGATCAGTGCTCCCCTCCCTCTGGCTGTAGCAGGGAGCACAGCAAAGTACTTTGCCTAGGTCAATAGGCACTGAGGGCCCTGCTGGAGCCAGAGGGAGGCCAACACTCATCTTCTGTCCCCCTGGCTGCAGAAGGGAGCCACTGCTTAGTGACCCAGGTGAAATGCATAGGGGTACAGGACGTGTGCGGATTCCCTACTGTAGCTAGGGAGATTGTAGGTGAGGAGGCAGACTGCTTTTCAGGGGGGCCTACTGGTGGAAGTTGAAAATTATATCAGTGGCCCTTATAGACTCTAAGGTCAGAAGGGACCACTATGATCATCTAGTCTGACCTCCTGCACAATGCAGGCCACAAAACCTGACCCACTCACTCCTGCAATAAGCCTCTACATACAGTATTTTTATCAGAATCCAAAAATCCTACAGTATATAAGAAATGACAGTATGCAAGCTATTTCCTAAAAATGTTTATATTCAAATAAGATACTTATTTCAGGAAGTGGTGTTGTCCAAATTCACTAAACTTTGCTAAAGTCTTTTATTCCCAACAAAAACTGAAAGGGGCAGTTCTGCTGGAAAAAAGTGACTGAAATAAATTGAATGTTGGATCATCTAAGTGTGTTAACATAAGTTATCAGTAAACAAATAAAAATAAGTTAATAAACTGCAAGATTGGAAAACAGTAGAGTATTTAAAAGTAACTATTAATCAAGTCATTTTACTGGTGTCTGAGAAATAACGTTTTAATTCATTTAGTTTTGGATCTGCATGAGGAAACTCAGTTTTGCTTATGAAACTGGAAATGCTTTCAGCTGTCAATTGATTTCAGATGTATGTGTGTTACAGGGATGCTTCATTTGGTAGTTGCAATTTTCATCTAACATTGCTTGACTGCTTTCATGCAATAAATAAGGTAAGTAAAATGATAATTTTTAAGTGTTTGTCAGTTAATTATAATACAGCTAAATTAGCTCATGATACTGACAGCTTAATTATTACACCACCACAGCAATGTATCTGACTCAGCCTAGTCTATACATTCTCTGTAATAATAAATAGATCCTCTGACTCCATGGCTCCTTTGAATGAAATCTGGATAATTTAACGAGCATGTGTTGGTGGGGTCTGACGCACTAATATAGAGAAAGTTCTTCCCTAAATGGGAGTTATCTAGGGAAAATCTTAGCAGGAGCCATGGAGTCAAATAGATAAAACTGTTCAGGCCAATCATTTTACCTCTGACATTCTGATATTAAGGTGGATGTTGGTAAGGGGCTGGATCAAATGGCCCTCCATGACTGGTCTCCCAAACTGTCAGCATAGTAAGTATTATAAAGGGGTTGTGAATAGCTTAATGATGACTTTAGGAAGGAGCCTACATTAGTGGCCTTATTACTTTAACATTGATTTTTGAGCTTGGAAGACAAAATGCCCAGTCAGACAACTGAGTATCAGGACACTTCATTCTTTCCTGCACCACTAATTTAATCATCCAAGAGTTTATTGCGATTCTGAGTATATCTACGTTTTGTGCAGGGGAGGGAAAAGGGGAGAGAAAAAGCTGCAGCAGCAATTCTCAGAGCCTGGATCAACAGACTTGGTCTCATAGTATGGAGCTAAAAATAGTAGTATAGGTATTTGTGGACCTGGTCAGAGGGGGTGGATCTCAGGGGTCCAAGATCCAGCCCAAACACGAATGTCTGCATTGCTATTTTTAGCCCTGTAGCACAAGTGTTTATGTGAGCCGGAGTTAGTTGACCCGACCTCTCAGGCTTGTTGCCATGAATGTTTCTGTAGAATGGATTCTGGTTTTATTTTTAAGTAAAATCAGTAAAGAGTTGCTGGCTTACTTGGATGTATAATGGAGGGAGTTGCTTTGGACCAAGACTGAATGCTTTTTTCCACAACCCAGCATTTTCACAAATGTTGAAATGTTTATGAAATCAACTTGAATTCAGTCCTGTTAGTGGCGTTAATATACTAAGGAAATGTTACTCTGGCTAATGGGGAAAAATAGATGTGTAAGGGGATGCAGATGTTTAAAATGGAGGTACATTTTGTTTTTTGATAAAGGTTCTTTCTGTTAAAAGTTGTATTGTGGATTTTAGGCTTTGCGATATGGCTTCCTGGATTTCAGTGCTTTTGATGTAGATGAATATGAGCATTATGAGGTAAGTGTATGGCTCAGGGGATAGATACTGCACATGGGCAGAGTTTGAATACTTGATTGGGGAGGCAAGGAGTAGGGAGGTTAGGGTGTTCCATGGAGGGGAGTATGACCCCCTACATGTATTTGCCCCCCTTCCCCGGTGGCAGCACCCAGAAGCAGGGTGGTGCCTGCAGGGTCCTTGGAGGAGGAATCCTCCCCCCCCAACCCCTGACACCCCCAGCTTTTTGTGATATGCACTATTGTTTTTGTAGCTATCCGTTTCTATTTCTGCTTTTAATATATCTTTTACCATACATCTTTATTTAATTACTTTATCGTGCTTTTTTAGAGCCTTAAAGTTTAATCACAGTGGCATTAGAAGGCTGCATTTGTGACTGTAGGCCCAAGAGATGCAAGAGCATAGGATGTACAGTGGAGCTGAGGTATCTGGAAAGACGCATGGTCCCTCCCCCCCCCATTTGATTTTTATCCTCTGTATATTGGGTGACCTTGTTATACCAAAAAAAGTGCCCAAGATCTTTTAAAGGGGAAAAGGCAACACTCCGTGTTTATTATAGAAAAGAACAAAATTATAAACTAACTTATACATACACACACTACACATTCATCCACGCGCCCAAACACACCAGAAGATATTCTGCAGTTCATACAATTACCAGTCCTGATTGTGGCTTTAGTCCGTTGCTGGAGATCGTTGCTCGTGGCAGCTACTTGGCCAGGGAAGCTGAACACCAGGAAGAGCGGGGTCTGTCAGGCGTGCACCGATGCTCCTTCTCTCAGGTGGTATGCAGAACTGTGTCCCCCCAAAACTTTGGAGTCTCACCCAGTCTTTATAGGTCACGCTGCTCCAGGGGCTCTGTGTATCCGTTGGTCACCAGGCAGTTGCAGACGTGACTCACAGCTCGTTTCTTGGTGGCTTGATTAACTTTTTCCTTTTGTCTTTGGGATGGATCCTTTTGTTTTGGGGGATGTGTTTACATTCTTCAGCCGTTGGAATGGACTTCGCATTCATCAGGACAAACTGGTAGTTTGGGACTGGTTCACACATACATACACCCTCCATCCACACCTTGCTCAGACAATGTAAGCTATTCACTTTAGAAATAGTTTCACACAAGATGGGGTACATTGGTCAAAGATAGAGTCTTACATTTTCAAGATGGAGTTTTACATTACTTCAAATGTGATACTTTTCTTTAAATGCTGCAGAGACTGGATAAAAAGGGGTGTCATACCTATTGCCTAAGGGTACATAGGCAGAGATTTACACAGCAATGCAAGCTGGGAGAGAGTGGCTCAGAGGGGAAAGACCCCCACCTCCTAGCCAAGAGAACCCCAAGATGAGCGGTTCGGCGCTCCCCCTCAGCCACACAGAGCGCAAGGTCCGCAATCCTATTAACAATATAAGACATTACAAATGTCAATCATTATAAACCAATGAAGCAATGTTGCAAATAGGGACCCATTACAAATGTCAATCATCATGAACCAATTAAGGTTATACAAGGATTGACACAATTTAGGAATGAAACCAATAAACCAATTAAGGTGAGAGAAAGTTAATAAAACTAATAAACCAATTAAGACTAAAGAAAGTTAATAAACCAAGGATTGACACAAGTTATACAAACAGCAAAATGACCCGCATATCCCTACAACCTGATAGCAAGTATGAGATATGGGATAGGGGTCAGTAGGCGCCTATATAATAAAAACACTTGGATATCATGCTTCTACGTATAAAATCGAGACATCTGGTCACCCAATCTGTAGGATGATGAACTTCAGCTGCAAAGGCAGTTTCAAAGGCAGGCTCTGCTCTTGGGAAAGTTAATGAGCAACCTGAACAAATTCAGGTATAGCTAATCATTAGGATTAGTTGGCATTCATCTAAAGGAAACTTTTGTGGGAAGTAATAGAAAGATGACAGAAGTGCAACACCTCAAAAAGTAGTAATTGATCTATCTTTGGGAATGCCAAACCCATGAAATTCACCTTAATTATGTGGTGTGTAACTGTGTACTTGTATAGCTAAAGTGCTACAACATTTGTGTACTTATATTGTCTTAAAGGCAAAGCAGCATGGCACCTGTACAAACTCAGGACTTGTTGGAATTTTATGAAGTCATTACTGATATAGTGAAAAGTGACCTAATCAGACAACTCAGGCTATGTACACACGATCAGATTAAAGCGCAACATGGCAATCGCGCTATAAAAAACACGTGACCTTTACTGCGGGATAGCGCGTACACACGTTGCTCCTTGTAACGCAACAGAATTCTTTGCAATATCGCGGTGTAGCGCAATGAATTCTGGGCACCTATCCCACAGTTCAATTTTCCCTCAATCTGCTCTTGGAATCATGTGATGAAGGAAAGGAACACAAAGCACCATGGGTAAAATCTCAGTTTCCCATGGTGCACTGTGTTCCCCTTGCATCTTCCTTGTTGCCAATAGCAACTCGCGCCTATTTTCAACAGTGCAGTGACGCACCGCACCATTTGCGAGCAATCACAACAGCGACAGCATGGATCCTGCTCTGATCTCCACTGTCGCCTTCAGCATTCTAAATACATCTCGGCTGGTTGCTCAGTACGCAATGAGCTCCGAGTCAGATGAGGACGCTAAGGAGCAAGGGCTGATCGATGCCATGCAGAGCAACAGCACCGCGTTGTTCAGCTCCTTCACCGATCATCTGCACACGGTGCAACGCCGATTCTGGTCGCGAGAGATAAGCACCGAGTGGTGGGATCACATTGTTATGCAGCTGTGGGATGACGAGCAGTGGGTACAGAACTTTTGAATGTGGAAAGCAACCTTTCTGGAACTGTGTTCAGAGTTGGCCCCTGCCCTGCGACGTAAAGACACCAACATGAGGTCAACCCTAACCGTGGAGAAGGGTGTTGAATTGCTGTCTGGAAGATGGCGACTCCTGACTGCTACCGGTCGGTTGCAAACCAGTTTGGAGTCAGGAGGTCCACCGTCGGATTAGCTCTCTCACAGATCTGCCGAGCCATCAATCGCGTTCTGCTACGGAGGACGGTGACATTGGGCAGTGTTCGTGAGATTGTGGAGGGCTTTGCTGCCATGGGATTCCCTAACTGCGGGGGAGCCATAGACGGCACACACATCCCTATTTTGGCTCCAGACCATCTCGCGACCGAGTATAACAACAGGAAGGGCTACTTCTCCATGATGCTGCAAGCACTCGTGGATCACAAGGGGCGTTTTACGGACATCAATGCTGGGTGGTCAGGAAAGGTGCATGATGCCCGCATTTTCAGGAACACTGGTCTGTACCAGAAGCTGCAAGGGGGTACGTTCTTCCCAGATCAAAAAATTACTGTGGGGGATGTGGAGATGCCCATAGTCATCCTCGGAGACCCAGCATACCCACTGATGCCATGGCTCCTGAAGCTGTACACCGGGAACCTAAATCGCAGCAAGGAGCGGTTCAATTACAGATTGAGCCGCTGCAGAATGACTGTGGAGTGTGCCTTCGGCCGTTTAAAAGGGCGCTGGCGATGTTTGTATGGGAGGCTGGACTTGGCAGAGGACAACATCCCTGCTGTGATTGTGTCGTGCTGTGTCCTTCATAACATTTGTGAAAGTAGGGGAGAAAAGTTTCCCCAGGGTGGGCTATGGAGGCACAGCGCCTCGAGGAAGCATACGAACAGCCAGCCACTAGGAGTATTAGGGGGGCCCAAGGAGAAGCTGCTCGCATAAGGGAGGCACTCAGGGACCATTTCAATGATGCCCTCCCCTAGTTAACTTCCAGGACGCATCAGGTGCACCTTATGAGATTTTCAATGTGTATAAATAAAGCCACTCTTCAAATTATTTGTCACTGTTTTTATTAAAATCTAAAGGGGGGTGGTTACGGGTGGGTGTAGCTGTGGGTCTCTAAAAAGTAGCTCTGGGGGGACTGGAGGTTGCAGTGTACCAGGGGGACGGGTGGCCTTCAAAGAAATTCTTTGAAGGACTACGGGGTGTGGGAGGCAGACACGGCTGAACTGTATGGAGTGGAGCCCATACATTAATCGCCTGGGTCTGCAAAGCAATCTGCTCTTGAGCAGTTCTCTTTGCTACTTCATCATGCTTATCAGTTCGTCCCTGTGTTTCTGCCTCCTCTGTTGGGATTCCTCTCTCCAGGCTCGATTCTCCCTCGCGGATTCCTGTGCTGTTTTCAGCAGGTCCTGAAACATAGCCTCCCTGTTTCTTTGAGCGCGCCGCCGAATGTTTCTCATGCGGTCAGCTGGGGTAGACACCGGCCTTGTGTAGGTCGAATCTAAAAAAAATAATAATAATAAAGTTGTTGTTAACACAATAGCCTAGATAACCAATGTAACCTTCCAGTAGCACATTCCACTGGAAGGTGCAGGGCAGTCAACATCCTATGCTTCGCTGAAGCGGACAAGGTACGTCCTAATAGAAAGCTTACTGGGGGCTAACATTCTGCACAGGGCACACAGATGGAACCCGATATCTCTCTCCTCAGAGTGCCCCTGCCAGCTAGAATACATATCCTACATGCCACCGGTTGCAAGCCAGGACCGTATGCTGCTGCACTGTGTGCTGCCATGGTTCCCAGGGCTGTGCTTTGCAGCTGGCAAGGCAGAGTATCCGTCTTTGGGAGCGTAGACACAAACACTCTCCCATCTAACCTGAGTAGTAGGCTCTGGAGGTACATCGAGGAAACCTTTACTGACCTAAATACAGATGATTTTTTGACAATCACTGCTTGTGTTGATGCACTTCTAATGAATGCATAGTAAAGAGCATGCACAGCGGGGACTGAGACAGCAAGCACCCCCACCCCGGACAATGATATTTTAGCAGGAGCCATAGCTGCACAAAAGAGAAACTTACCGGAACCCCCCTCTGCTGCCTCAGAGGACACGCTGCAATTGATGTCTTGGGTGGACGTCTCAGTGGGGGTGCAGAAGAGCTCCTGGCTACACGCTGTTGCGCTTTTCTCCAGGTCATCCTCCATCTCCTCCTCCTCATCGATCACATCCTCATCCTGCTTGGGTCTGGCATTCACTGGATGAGGGGGGGCCGATGTGTCCACGGGACTCTTTGCAGTGGTTGTGGGGTCCCCACTGAGGATGGCTTCTATCTCTTTATAGTACCTGCATGTAGCAGGCGCTGATCCCGAACGGCGGTTTGCCTCCTTCGCTCGGTGATAGGTTATTCTTAGCTCCTTCACCTTTGATCTGCACTGCACAGTGTCTCTATCATAACCTCTCTCTGACATGGCCCGAGAAATTATGCCAAATGTATCATAATATCACTTGCTGCCGCGTAGCTGCGCCTGCACAGCGGACTGTCCCCAGATGCTGTTCAGGTCCAGCACCTCTGCCGTGCTCCAAAGGGGTGCGCGTCTTCCACGATGGGCCGCCATTGCTACTGATGATCGGAGCTGCACTCCACTCCACGAGGAAGAGAACAGGAAGTGAAACAGATGAGAAATTCGAAAATCCCGGGAATCGAAACAGGGCGGGGACAGTTTCGTCACGGCCACAGAGCGGGTGGGGGGAAGACCAGAGAGGACGACTTTGGAATGCTGGGACACTTCCGGAGGCCAATCGTTGTGCAGTAAGCGTACACACAAGTGGAAAGGTGCAACAGCTGTTCCGCGTTAACTGCTACCACCCTCGTCGAGGTGGTTTTTGTATTGCGCTACGACAAGGCAGTTAACGCGCAACAGCCCTATTGCACGTGTGTACGCTGTTGTTGGTATCGCGCGGTAATGATTGTTACTGCGCGATAAAGTGATCGTGTGTACAAGGCCTCACAAAAGCTTTTTTGGGCGGGGAAAAATCTGTGTGTCATTCTGTTTTGGGGAGGGGAGGGGAGCTTAGTTGCATGACTAGAAGTTGTGTTTAGAAAGAAAAAGCTGGAAAGATTGAGAGCATTCGGCATTTTAGTGATGAATCAAAGGGGAGACTGGAAATGTGCTGTACTCTGGCAGTGCTTCTATTTGGCTTTTACTTTTGGAAGCAGATACAGAGATAATGGTAAATCACGTGTTTTCTCTTGACAGAAAGCAGAAAATGGAGATTTTAACTGGATAATACCAAACAAATTCCTTGCCTTCAGTGGACCTCATTCAAGAAGTAAAATTGAAAATGGTATGCTTAAAGTGGGGGATTAGGGACACAAATGTACATGCTACTAGTACGTAATTCATTGACTGTTGTAACAGCAACTTTATCAGTTGTTTTAAAAAGTTATTCCTCCAGTAGCATGTTTTTCTTGGCTTTATTTATTTATTTAGGAAAGCTTGGAAATAAAAATCTTTAATATTTGGTTTAGCCTGTTTAAAGAGTTGCTAACTGAAAATGGAAGTTTTCTATAGGACATAACGTTAAAATAACTTATTTTAGATGTTTGGGGTTTTTTTATGTGGATGTGCAATTTTCATGAGTAGTCTCTTTTTTTCTACCTGTAGGTTATCCCCACCATGCTCCTGAGGCCTATTTCCCATACTTCAGAAGACATAAGGTTACCACCATAATACGTCTTAACAAAAAAATGTATGATGCCAAACGATTTGCAGATGCTGGTTTTGAGCATTACGATCTCTTCTTTGCTGATGGAAGCACACCTAGTGATACGATAGTCAAAACATTCCTAAATATTTGTGAAAATGCTGAAGGTGTAATAGCAGTTCATTGCAAAGGTATGTTGTGTGCACAGACCCTATTACAATATAGAGCTGAGAATTGGTAGCAAAACCTATTGTTAGTTAAGATTACCTGACACTTTGTGTTATAAGCCCTTATTTCCAATTGATTATAAATTAGTCAAACTCTAATGTTTTTGGCTGAAGACTTCCATACATGTTCTCTGCTTCAGCTGATTTTTGTTTGCTTGTTTCAGCAGATCTTTTCAGCTGCTTCTGACATTGCAAGCCTATTTTTTCCTAGTGTCAATGTTAACATTTCTTTTTCCAGCCATCTCTTTGAAGAGATTTAGCATCTTTGTGCTTTTTCAGCAGAAACTATAAATTTGACAGGATCTTAGTCCTGAGTGCCATGGAGAAAAGTTTGTTGTTTTTGTTTTTTAAAATCAAATCGCTAAACTAGAAGCCTTTGAAAATCATCATTTGCACAGGTTTAATAAAACTTTTTAGAGGCTTGTTGATAAAATACATGAATGTTCCATCTGCACTGAGCATTCTTTAGCTCTACAGAGCCTAGCAACTCTCTGAGCATGTCCTCAGGCTCTACTCAGCCTTCCACATGGCAAATATAGATCTAGATGCCCAGGTGGGACACATGAACAGCAGAAATACCTCTTTCCCCTTTGCTGAAGGAAAGGTGTGCTGGTCTGGAAGCCAGGAGAAAACCTTATGTTGACTGGAGATGATAATTTTGTGAACTTTACACAGTTTTCATTATGGAGCATAGCTTTACATCCAACCATATGTTAGGAGCACATTCTGAGCACACTTATTTCTGCATTCAGAAGACTTAAATTTTGTTGGTAAACACTGATGTCAGTGTACACACACAAACAGTCAAAAATATTTCTATCAATGATAGAAAATTTACAGATGGCAAAGAAAAATGCTGTTTGAGAACTTTGGAATTTGATTTAAGAATATTGACTATATATTTTGACGGGATCTTAGCAACTGATGCTTTGGCTACTAAAAAGCATTAACTTTTTGAATCTCAATATCTATTGTCATTAAACAATTGCTTGGCACCCTGTTGTTTGATCCCCTCCGCCCCGCCACCAGAACTTTGCACATTTGTGAAAATTTAAGTTGATAAAAATTGAAAAAAAACGGTTAAGCATCATATTAAAATTATTTTAAAAACAAAAGCAGTTCCACCAAACCTGTTTATATTAGTGCTGCAAGATTTGGCCTTCACATGTATTAGCTTTTAGGTAGAGTTGAAGATTATTGATGTTGATCAGTAAAATCCTAAATAGTTTGCGCCTTGATCACCAAACATTCTTTCATCCTATGCAGCAGTTGTAACCAGTCCAGGCAATGAAGCTAAAGCCTGTTTCTCTCCCTTCACACTCTTCTTTTCTTTCCCTTCCTCCCACTGTTTCCCAGAGACTTGGATTTGTTTATCTTCAGGGCACACTGCAAACCCTAATATTTAATTTCTGAGATTTTGATAAATGAATAGATTGAAAGTTAATATTGAAGGAATGGTTGGTGGTTACTCTACTTTAGGGCACTTGTTTTAGTTCACATACTCTTAGGTGAACATTTAATTTAGTGTTTGAATCCTAACACCTATTTTGATTTGCTGTTACAGCCTGACCTGATCCTATGTTATGCCCTCCCTTGCATTTAATTTCCTCCCATTCTGTAAGGTTCCCATCTTCAAAGCGTCTGACGAAGTGGGATTTTTCTCCCACAAAAGCTCATGCGATAAATAAATCTGTTAGTCTTTAAAAGTGCCACAGGACTCTGTTGTTTTTCTACAGTAGACTAACTTGGCTACTCCTTTGGAATTTAATTTTATGTTCATATGCAAATGTTATATGTATAGTAAGTATTTTATGATGCATAGAGCTATAAAGGACTATCTTTATAATAAATGAAGTGTTCCTGTATATAAAAAGCAGCTGGCTTTGAAAGGTTTGATTGCCAAAACATATTTGTGATTTACTGAAAAGTCACTTTCTAAACCTAAAATGTACAATACTTTTATTCAAACAAGTTACATTATAAATATTGGATATAATTTTTAAAAACACTTATCCATGTACATTTGGCCAGAAGTAGATTTAATAAGGTGAGCAATTAAATATTTGTCAGATATAGAAGCAGCAGCACAAGTGATTTAGTTTTAATTCTTAAGATTTTTGCTGAAATTATAATCTCTGTAAAAATATGTATGTAAAAAGAAGCCTTTCTTGTATCTTGAACAGCTGGTCTTGGCCGAACTGGCACGCTTATAGCCTGTTATATTATGAAGCATTACAGGATGACAGCTGCTGAATCCATTGCCTGGATTAGAATAAATAGACCTGGCTCGGTGATTGGACCACAGCAACACTTCCTGACAGAGTAAGTAGATTGTTAACTGTGCTAGAATCAATAATTAAAGACTGTATTTTAATAGAAACAATAGAAATTAGTTCCTTTAAAAACAAAACAAAAACACTGCTAATTTCTGGAAAGTTATAACATAGTTATCTTTTCCTTTTCATAATAGGAAACAGACAGAACTTTGGACAGAAGGAGATATTTTCCGTGCAAAGTTAAAGGGAAATCGCCACATTACTGTTTCAAAAATCCTAACAGGAGTAGATGATATTTCAATTAATGATGCAAAAAATCGGAGAGCCAACAGAAAAGATACTGAACTGGTAATCGTCCGAATGTTCTGCTGTTGTAAAAGTTTTAACTGTTCTTGAGGCTCTTTTAGCACCTGGACAAAGCTGTGGGTACAATAAAGCTCAATTTGTCAGATTCTTTTTGTATGTTCTGCTATATCCCTTCTCATGCCAAAAGATTTGGGGGCAAAAAGGTATGGACAGCAAGCATGAAAGATGGAAGTCAACTCTTCAGTTGAAATAAGAGCATCATCATTAAACTTAAACTTTTTCATTCACTAGGTAAATATTAGAACAGACCCACAGTTCAAGGATTTGAAGTATCCTTGTTCTATTTCAGATGTTCTTTTGTTATTCTTGAAATGCCTTTTCCTACCGTGACAACTGACTGCTATTATAATCTCTGTTACCACTGTTTCGCTCCTGGTGTCAAGTGTAAAAGGAGATGTGGTGGTCTTTAAAAACCAAATATAGGAAAAGATTGAGATGTGAGAGCCAAGAAAGAATAGAAAGCAAGATATAAGTTATATAGGTAGTGACAGAGAAAATATTTCCAGGGTTTCAAAGTCAGGTGGTATTCTGATTGAACAGCTCATGGGTTAACTTAATGGTTTACACATTTAAATGCAGTAAGCAGGTGTTAGGGAATGTATAACTAATTCTACAAGTAAATGTGCTTTAATTTACACCTTGAAATTTTATTATTGAGGAAGTGTGTGTGTGCATGCGTGTGTGTGCGCACACGCACGCAATAATTGGTAAAAAAAAAAAAAAAACATTGATATTAATGGATAAAACTTAAAATCCTTGTCTTATTATTTCTTTGTTTACTCAGTACAGTGATGAAGATGATGCAAATCATGTAACGCAAGGTGATAAGCTTCGTGCCCTGAAAAGTAAAAGGCAGGCAAAAGCTGCAACCACAGTTGCACTAACGTAAGTCGATGTTTTGTGTGTATAAAAACAGAAGGAGGGTGGGGGAGAGGTGTCTTGCATTTTGCCCATTCTGAAGGTTCATTAGAAAGGCCATGTTTACACTGAGTAAAGGAAGCATGGAATCATTAATTCACTGCAGGCTTAGTGACTATGCGGGTGTTTTTGTTTGTTGGTTTTTAGGGTTTTTTTTTTTTTTTTGGCTAAAGAGTATTATTCAACCTTCCATATTTCTCATTCTCTTGTCTCTTTCCTCTATCACAGTAGGCTTACATACACTTACTAGTCTTGTGTATCTGAATGCCTTTGACAGCTCAATCTATTAGACTACTTCCTTGAACTCAGTATGATGGTATTTTAAAAAATGAAAAAAGTCATTCT
The DNA here is from genome assembly GCA_007922175.1 of Pelusios castaneus. NCBI lineage: Eukaryota > Metazoa > Chordata > Testudines > Pelomedusidae > Pelusios > Pelusios castaneus. The sequence goes on from ML685776.1 coordinate 7,271,117, forward strand.
CTATATGGTGTCGTGTTTGATAAACTGATTCAATTTATGTGGTTAATTCATCACAATAAGTATAAAATAAAAGAAGAGGAAACCATTTCTTTTTTAATGTTTCTTTTACTTTTTACTCCCATTGATTTCTTCTTTCTGGGAGAAGGTCTTTCCCTAGATGCTGCTAGGTTATGAGAACTGCTGGCAGTTTTCTCTGAGCAGTTCTGCTGAGGCAAAGTGTAGCAAAACTTCAGTAAAATTTTCATTTGAAAATATCAAAAGGGAATGTACCTATGGTAACACTGGTTACAGGCCAGGAGGAGGGCATTGCCTAGGACTTACTTATCAGTAGTTTCTGGTAGACAGTGCCAAATCAGCTGCAAAGAAAGCAATTGGCCTTAGCATCTGGTGGTGTCAGTTGCGGGATACCTAGGTCTCTTACTTCCTACACATAGAGTAGGAGAGAAATACAAGAGCCTCTGAAGCAGCAGGGGAACACTTTGCTCCTTTATCAGGGACTAGAAGAAGAATGGCCAGGACGGCTGCTGTCTACTTCATCATCATCTGTTAGATTTCACAGCCATCTTTTCACCTGAGCCCAAAACTAAAAGAAACTTTATTGCTGCCCTAATTGTCTTCGCACCTGGGAGCTATACTCTGAGACTCATAGCAAGCAGCTTTATTTATTTATTTAGCCTTCCTTTCTTCTTTTTCATATCACCTTGATGTGGCTGGACTGACAGAAAAATGCTAGGAGTTCTACAGAAGGTGAACAACATTGTGATCCTTTCTGAATCAGGAAAGCAAGGAGCAAATAGCAGTAAAAATACACATTAATCTTACAATAAAGGAATACATCTTTTAACTGCCCAAACTGGTCTGTCTTATCGGTGTCCTAAGTGTATATTCCATTACATAACCAAAGACAGCTAATTCTGTATACCAAATAAATATTGCGTTGCTGCCTAGATAGTATAGTAATAAGTACTTTTATAAGTGCTTAAAATATAACTCTTTTAATTTGTGTCCTAGTAAACTGGGAAACTACAGATTTTTTAACCACAAAAATGCATCTTAAGCTAACTACAGAATATGTTGTGAATAAAAAAAAATACAAAGCACAGAATATTGCAAAATAGGTCTACAGCCAGAGTCGGCTGGTTATAATCAACTTAGACACAGCCTGCACCTTGCTCCTTCACACTCCAGTTGCAAAAAGACCACCTTTTTAAAGTCATATTACCCAATAAATATAGAAATAGAAGCATCGTCCCTCTCTTACATAGCAAACTGCACCTCCAGAATCACACTGGAACGAGTATTCATTGTATGACACAAAGCACATTCATGGCCATCATGTTGATGTATTAAATGGTTTTTTATTTGCTAACTTATAGGCTGTTCTGTTCAAGAAGCCTGTATAAAGTAATTTTCCATAATGCAACTGTTGTAATAAAATATAACTTACCTAGGTTGCCTTCCATAAGATTGAAGTAAATGATCTAAGGCCAATAGTATCTTCGAGTAGTGTGATTTGTGGTTAGAAGGAAAAAAAAAAATCTCTTAAATCCTTTCTTATGGGAAGTTTGACGTCCCCCACATGATGTGAGTTGGCAGTACGTACTGAAAATATTTGCGTCAGTCTGCTAAGTGGTACTGTGTAATCAATTTTGTTACTACAAAAATATTATCTTACTGTCCTAATCAAATAGGTGTCATCTCATGTTGAATAACCATTAGACTTTATAAAAAAAAAAAAAAAAAAAAAGTTCAGATTCTTCTACATATAATTAAGCCTTATCCATTTGAACAGCAAGATTATTAATAGGAAGAAAGCAGACTGAGATTTGTATTTCCTCAGTGTCAGACTATTTCAGAGAACAAAACCCTGTTACAAAAAAGGGAGTGATAGGACCTGGGGGGAATTTAGCTCTTTAAGAGCTAGGGATATTATTTTCTTATTAAGGCACAAGGGATTTGTGTTTAATGCTCATTAGTGTTTATCAAAGTTACTTGTATAAATCCTCTGTGCCTTAATGAATGGGATCCTTTGTATGTGTGTTACAGTTAGAAATATGTTTTATCTGAGGCAAAAGACCTATTGAACAAGTCAGCTTGAGTGTAATTTTGAGTGTAGAAAGGCAATTGACCTTCACCATCTGGATGTTGTGTATAATTCTGTCTGTCTGCTATTTTAGTAGGGAGTTATGGCCTTGACTGATACTTTGATATTACAATAACATATAGTCGAGAAGCAGGAGTGGTGAATCCAGTGACTCATCCTGAGACTGTTTAGTTTGACCAGGCTAGATTTATTGCTAATATTATTGAAGAGAAGGCAACAAATGTTTGAGTTTATTAAGTTATATTAGAATGTGTTTCTCTTTAGCATAGTGCAGTAACCTTTCCTTGGAATAGAAAGCCCCTTTAGGGTTATTTCATCTTGTCAAAAAACATAGTTTAAGTTGATTCCAAGTAATGCATGGATAAAACTTTCTACATGAAATGACTGCACAGACTGTTGTTACAGCAGAAAGGGAGAAAATACTTGGCCCAGTATAAAGGATGATGTGCTTTTTAAAAACTTGTAACTGGCTAATATGCACCAATAGTTTTCCCATTTGAATTTTTGTTGATCTTTTCCTCCCCCCTTCCAACCCTTTCTAGATGGCTCCTAGCTATGCTGGTCTCTACACTGTGTAGCATTGTCCTCTGGTGGATTGTTTGTGGCTCCCTTCTTCCCAGCCTGCTATTCAGTCTAGATGGTTTAAGAACATAGTAACCCCAGGACCCCCCCTGAGAGAGAGCCATTGTGTAAGTGTCCCATTCCATTTCTCTACAATAGTTCACTTTTTCTGTCCAATATATTTCATAAATGCATGCTTTCATATCAGCTTTCTTATTGGCTTTGTTGCAAGGGTAAATTTCATTGCTTTACCTTTTTTTAAGAAAAGGTTCATTTGAGTGATTAAAGTGTTGGTGGCTGGCTTGCAATATCTCTTTGAAAGATGCAGAGCAATTATAAGTAGGAAATTCATAGTTCTGAAGTTTTCTTCTCTGCATGCTACTGCAAATATTCTGAAATATAAATTTAAAAACAAATTGTATTGTTTAAAGTGTGATTTTTGTTGTTTGTTCACATATTCATCTGGAGAGGTTTAGATCCTGTTTTACTTTGGATTTCATGAACTGGCTGTGAAATTATTTAGTTTCCCAAGGAACAAATTTGCTCATGTTAACTGCTTTAATGCCCAGAGTTGGGATTTTGAATTTCTGGCAATAGATCTGGTTTTGCTAATGGATTACATTGTGCATACAATAGAGGTCAAACAGGACAGAAATCTTTTCTACAATCTGTCTGTCATTGGTGTGGGCTTGCAGTGTTCAGTTCAGACACATATAATTACAACAAATTTATTAGCCCTTTTTTATGATTGAAAAATTGTTATTTTATTGGATAAAGTTTTGTGGAGCTAGTGTGTCCTCTCTGTCACTCAGATTTCAGATTTAAGCTTCTGCATGATTATGCCCTCTAGCGGTTCCTTTGACAACCTCTTCTGTCAGAATGGTCACAAACAGCTCTTGACAAAGAAAACTGGTTTTCACTTTGAATTTGATTTGTGTGTGTGTGTGATCTGTCCCCCTCTCGCACCTAATTCTCCTCCCAACCACCATTCTCCCCTTTCCCCCCCAAAAACCCCACATCAACCCTTTGATTAACTAAAATATATGCATCAGAGAAATTTACTTGTTAAACCCGATGCACATTCCTCTCTCCCTGTGTGTTAAGTCTTGTCCCTTTGGAGTTTGCTTGTCCAGAGAACTCTGATAAGCAAGAATAATTACTTTGCTAGCACACTAAAAACTTCAGTGGCTGCTAGAAAAAGCAGTTCCAAAATGTAATATCCTAGAGTGGCAAGCATAGTTTAAAAGGGTCTTCTGTAGTCTCAGGCTGAACATGAAAGCTAAGCCTTTCAGTCTGCTGCCACTTCGGCCTTATCACAGCACCCAAAAAAGTAAGAGTCTATTTACTCTATTCAATAATTAAGGAATTAAAATATAGCAACCCAATGCAACCAATGAGGGAACATCTGAATATTCAGAACCCTTAGACTACTGGCAATTCTTGATCCGGTAGCACAGTCCTACAACTAGAAACCCACCATAAAAAAAGAAGGGATTATATTTTATTAAGGAAAAAAATTCAGACTGAAAATATCTGTCCATTGAATGAAGAAAATGGTGGAATCCTAATGGTAAACCCCAGCTGTTATATTAATCTTAATTTTAGTCTACAAAGAAGACTTCGGGAGAGATTAGGCATTTATTAAAATGTTTGGCTCCTAAAGCCATATTTAGGCACTTAAATAAAATGCCTGATTTTCAAAGGATCTGAATTGAGATTAGTAGGAGCTGCTAGGGTCTCACTACTTCTGAAAACCAAGCCTTTTATTTAGATGCTTAAGTATTGACTTAAAAGCTGAACTTTAGGCACCCATTTTTTTTAAAAAAAAAATCCCTGGTCTTAGTTTTCCTGTAGCACAAAAGAAATCTTTACAACTCTTTCATCCTTTCTTTTAACATTTCTGAGTTGTAGCTCAAAACTCACTTGATTAAAAATAAAAAATCAAACACTCTGATGGCATAGAATCATAGGGCTGGAAGGGACCTCATGAAGTCATCTAGTCCAACCCCCTGCTAAAAGCAGGACCACTCCCACTAAATCGTCCCAGCCAGGGTTTTGTCTAACCGGATCTTAAATATCTCCAAAGACGGAGATTCCACCACCTCCCTAGGTAACCCATTCCAATGCTTCACCACCCTCCTAGTGAGAAAGTTTTTCCTAATATCCAATATCGACCTCCCCACCTGCAACTTGAAACCATTGCTCCTTGTTCTGTCTCCTGTTACTAGTGAGAACAGCCTAGCTCCCTCCTCTTTGGAGCACTCCTTCCAGTAGTTAAAGGTGGCTATCAAATTCCCCCTCAGTCTTCTCTTCTGCAGACTATATAAACCTAGTTTCTTCAGTCTCTCTTCGTAAGTCATGTAAGCCATAATTGGGTAGGCCATTATGCAGGCAATTGGGTTACTGATGTGTCTGCCTTTTTGGCATCACATGGTGCCTTGTGACAGAAAAGAAAATTTAGGAGCTCATCCATAGGAGGCACACAGATCTTCACTTTCTCTTAGAGCTAATGTGATTAGTATGTCTGAGCAGCTGATCAAACTGTTAACCAGTTTAACGAGCACTTCTTTGCTAGCCAGACAGTCCTTCAGGATAAACCCCTGAAAAACTGGTCTCGCATTCTGGAAGACATGAGGGGGCGGGGAAGCATCACTAAATTCAATGGGCCCCACAAAGCAAACTCCCTGGCATGGATTAAACTCCACTAGGCAGTTCGGAGGAGTCATACTCCTGTATGTCTCTTCCCTATGATACTGCAACGTTTGACAGCTTGAAATAAAATGTTTTCCAACCTTTTTCTTCCTTCATATCATGTACAGATTAACTTACTAGCATTTGAAGGGGAGAGGAGGCATGTTTTGTTTTTGTTTTTAGAGCATTGACATACCTGTTGATAAAACCGTGTGAAGGCTGGACCTACCAATCACGCTATTGTCCCATTAAACAATTCTTTGCTTGTTAAGGTGCTAGCCCAAACAGAAGTAACATGTTTGAGAGTGAAGGCACCACTATTGCCTTCTGAAAACTTGCGGTCCTGGGCAATGGAAAGAGTGAAGGTTCCTTTACAGACTAATTATAAATGGAGACTCCTTGCTTTGCAGTACAACTGCTACTCAAGTATGATGTCCTTAATTGAGGAAGGATGTTGATAAATTGGAGAGGATTCAGAGAAGTCTTGAGAATGAGAAAGGATTGGAACACGTGATAGGCTTAAGGAACTCAATCTGTTTAGTTTACCAAGAGAAGGTTAAGGGATTATTTGATCATAAACTATAAGTACCTATATGGAAAACAGAAATTTGATAATAGGAGTGGTCTTCAATCTAGCAGACAAAGGTGTAACAAGAAGCAGTAGTTGAAAAAATGAAAGCTACACATTTTCAGACTAAAAATAAGATGCAAACTTTTAATTGAGAATAATTAATCATTGGAACAATTTACCCAGGATGGTGGTAGACTCTGTAATATTGGCAATTTTCAGATCAAGACTGGATGTTTTTCTAAAAAGTACTTTCTGGTTCGGCCAGAGCTATTGGGCTTGAAGCAGGAGCTAATAGAGACAAGTCCTATGGTTATACAGGAGGTCAGACTAGAGCTAAGACTATCAGAAATGTCACATTTGGCCTTAAAATCTATGACTGTGTGGATGTGTGTGTGCTTGTTTGAGAGAATTTTACAGTTTCCTATAAATGAGCATTAGACCTAGAAGCAGGATTAAATTTCTCATGGACAGTGATCCTGACTTCATAGTATGTAGGAAGGGCATATGTCCTGCAGATAAAATTCACATCTAATAGATTATCAAAAATTTTTAACATTTGCTTTAACTAACACTAAAAATGTTTTGCTAGCTATTTCCTTTCTGTTCATGCAAGCAAGAATAAACCATGTTGTAACATGACCTTGCTGTAGAAATCTTTAAGCATGATTTTTTTTTGTAAGGTAGGGAGTGTCTCTTGGTCCCATTGGTCCGTGAAGTGGCTAGTTTGGTGGAGATGGAGTGCCCACCTTCTTTGCTATTAGTTTGCTTGGAGTCAACTTTCTTGCCAAGCTGAATTAACAAAGTGGCAGCAGATCTGTTCACATTGTAATGATTGTATCTCTGTGATGAAAAGACACAATTATTTTTAATATGAATCTTAGAATTTACATAATATTTTATAATGCAGTTTGTATGACAAAGAAACGGCTCTTATTTGGAATCTGCTGGTTTTATTTCTTTTTAATTCCATTGCTTCTGCCTATTCTTGGGTTTAAAAAAAAATGTTCTAGGCTTTTGTTCTCCTCCTCCTTCCTCTTCCCCTCCAAATAATGTGCTGTGTATACATAAAAGTGCAACTGCTCACTTTGTAATCCTGTAACCATCATCTCTACCACTCGAGAGTTAAAAGTATGATATAAACAAAGATGATGTAGCATTAGAAATGTCCGTAGTCCACCAGTTTTATTGGTGTGGAATAGAGAAATATTCTAATGTTTAAGATAAGAAAAACATAATATCATATATATCATGTTTTTATGGACAAATTGATTTTAAATGTAGCTTCATGTGAAATCTTGTGTTGTGGCATGCCAGGATCTGTCTGTAGTTGTAGCATTGGTCTCAAACTTGTGTATTGACTTTGATATCTTAGTTTTGTTCAATTTCCATTTAAGTAACTGACTTTCCGTATGGGCAGATGTTTCATTTAGAAAAGTAGGTGTTTTTTAAAATCATTCTTCCTTGTTTGTTGTTAATGTTTCCCTTTTCCTAGATGTGCAAATGCATTCAGGGTATAAGCTGAAAAGTCATGACTTTTGGGTTTTGTGTTTTCTTGGAGCATTAATCATTCATATTAGTTTATATAATGAATTAGGATTTTTGATACTCGGTCCCTTCTGACCACTGTAGAAAACAAAGCTGTTTGAATCATTTTCTTCCATTACAGCACGTACGGTTATGAGAGTTGTTGTGAATGTTTGCTTTTGTATTATTAGTGTACTTAGTGCTAATTTCATTCCTCTCTTCGTATGGCTCTCTGGGTAAAATGGCTTTGTTCAGTGTAATATTGTCTCTAGCACCTGCGGTGTGTACACCCTGTCAGAGTTCTAAATCCAAATCTTGAAGATAAAATACCTGCTTTGGAAGATCTTTTTTTTTTATTTTTTTTAAACTGTGTGTCATTGCCAAGAAGTTGCTAACTGACCAGGATTTCTGATTGCCTGCAGTAGCGCCAGTCCCTGGGGCAGTGTGCAGATTGTGTAGCTTTCATTTTCCGCTCCACCCAAAGATCCATAAAGGAGAGGATGTTGAAGCATTCTCCCGCAATAGCAGATGATGCTATGTGGCAAACATTCCTGCATGTGCAGAGAAACCATTCTGAGCCTGGAGCCGCAATGAGATACAAAGTCTCCAAAGCAGGGAGGGATTGGATCTTTGACCTAACAACCCCCAAGAAAGCCAGGAAGCTGTAGCTGGTAATTTCTCCCTTTTTGACAGTTGAGAGTTTTTCCACTGTGACAGTTCCTTTTGATCCCATTCACAGAAGTCTTGCAGGCAGGGCTTTGACAGCAAGTATACAAGGGAGTCCTCTCTGCTGTATAATTCTTTGGATTAGAGGATGTTATTGACTGGGAATCATCAGGGCTTAGGGAAGTTCATATGGGTAATTTCTTGGTACTGTACTTTCTCTGCCTTAATGATGTCTGTATTGATGTTAGCTGCTCAGTTACGCTTAAGTGCTGAGACTGTGAAAGGAGTTAAGTCTTTTAACACTTGTTAGCCATTCCTCCTCTTTCTCTATCATCTGCTTCATCAGGGGGCCATCCCCAATAATACCTCCTGAGGTTCCTGTGACTGTGGGTACCAGTTGATACCTTGGTTTTGAGAATCTCCAGAGTCAACTTTGCTACCACGCGGAAAGACATCAGAGATCCATTCTGGGATTGCTTGGCATAGTGAGGTTGTCTCCAGCCTTATTCAGCTCTTCTATCTGGAGAGTTAACATCTACTCCTGCAGTAGTAGATCTGTTATCCATTTGGCGAGCCTCTACATTGCCTTGGGTTCTCTGCTGAGCCAGCCTTCTTTTCCTCTTCGTAACTGTCTCTTTTCTTGGTGTTCTTCATCCTCTTATCAAATTTGATCTGTATCTGGAAGGTCTCATAGCAGTATCAGAAAACATCAAGCATCAGCTTCTTTGAGCTTGTCTCATGAAGACCCATCAAGAAGTCTGGGTCCTTCCACTCTGCAAAAGTCAGACTCCAGTTGCAATTAGCTGTTTTCTCTGGAGATGAGTCCATGTCTCTGGAGCAGCTTTATCTATCCTTTTCTCCAGAAAAAAAGTAGAATCTTTGTCTTTGGAGACCACTAAAGTTCTTAAGAGTCTCCTGTGGTGAGCCAACCATTTTAAACATAGAGCTCTCCAGGGTAAAAGAAAAATCACACTGTTCTTGATATTCCAGAAACGCATCACCAGGGAGAATAACAGGCCTTATTAATCAAGAATGGTTAGAGTTGGTGAGAGACTTTGGTAACTCCTGAATCAATACTAGTGAACTTGAAAGTGGCCCTTCCAGCTTTGTCTGGTTCCTCTTCATGGGTACAACTTTTTAACATCTACTGCCCCTGCAACATTAGATGTATCTGCAGTTAATGAGAGAGCCAGTCAAGGGATAAAGTCATTAAGATAATTGACTTGCTTCCACAAAAGCGGCCTGTTCTTTGACTCTCCGAAAGCAGACACACAGGCTGATACTGCTTGGTAATTAACTGTGGCTTCCTTCTTCCTTTTAACTAGCTGTTGGAGGAACCCAGGAAAATAGTCACGGCTCATATTTAAGGACAGTGCAGTGGGCACTACACTAAGCTACTCTAGCTACTGATGTAATGGTGTGCTAGTCTGTTGTCCAGCTCTCTAATGCCTCTGTGACTAGATGGGGAGCTCCTCTCAGTAACCTACTGCAAGTTCTTTGGATGTTTGCAGAGATCAGACTGCACCTAAATGTACTGGAGCCAGGTTCACTGCCCATTGCTCCATAGAGGAGAAGCTTCGTGCAGTCCACTGTAGTAGGAAATAGTTTGACTCTGACAATTCTGTATTCATCATCTCATCACTTCTACTGCTTTTCATCTTTTGGGCAAAGAAAATGTAATGTAAGAAAAAATTAGAAGCCCTGATGCTCACAAACATAAAAGGACATAGTATTTCAATTGATGTTTCAGAAAGAGGAGACTCCCTCCATTAGATGAGCTTGAAATGAAAGAAAACCAATGTCATATAAATTTTAGCAGAGAAAATAATTCTGATTCCTTAATTAATAACATTTTCTTGGACTGAGGCAAGATCTTTGTGTATGCACTTCCTCCATTATTTTATTTTTTAAAAATATCTATAGTGTTCAGGAACATTAAATGACTCAAAGATTGAGTAGCAGTAGTAGCCATGAATTGTACCCATCACTTTTGGTACTCAGATTGCTTAGACATCCAGTTCTTGTTATTTCTGAATGAGGCACTAAAATAGGATCAGATCCTTTATCTGGACCATTCTCAAGCCCTCTATAGCCGCAAGAGATTCAGGGCTCACCATGCTGTCCTCAAGTTCTCTTACGACTTTCCATAATTCCTTCTTAGTATGGCTCCTGTAGAGCTAAGCTGTTAAGTCTCCTTTCAGTAGCAACTGCCCCTGAACGTGGAGTTCGACATTGATATACTTCCACCAACACAGGATAGTTGATGTACTATCCAATTACAGGATAGTTCTCTCCCTTTGTCCCTTGCCAGGCATGAATCCCAAAAATGTGATACATATTTTCATAGTTATACATTCATGATAACATGCAAGGGATCAGTCTGATAGGCATCTGGCCTCATGATCAGGCAGTGGCTCCTTCGTTCTTTCTGGTCTGATCATTCTAGGGGAGCCTTGTCTGAGTCATGTGGTGGGTCCCAATCTCTCTTGAGGGTCTCTTCCATTCCCCTGAGGTTCTGTCTTGGCAGAGGTACAAAGGAGCAAGATGGGGGGGACCCAGAGCCCTAGAGGGAGCATTACAATACTTGCTGGTTCACCTCAAGTTATACTGTCCTGGGTTGCTTCCTACCAGGCTATGGCTCCTCTGTTTGGGGCATGGTCACAAGCTCAGGGGTATCTGTTTAGTCTGTGTTTCATTGTTTGCAGTCTGTTGTGGGTTTCTACTTCCCAAAGGGGAAAGGGAGAGAATCTGGATCACTGCTCCCAGAGTAGCCTTAGGAATGCTGCAGCTGTTGCTCTCACAGTTACTGGCATTAGCTGCAGCATTCCTAAGGCTACACTGCTGCAGTTGACTTTCTGGTCCACTTCCACTGTGCCCCTGGTCCATTAGGATCCTTCTAAAATTAACTAACCCTCCATCTGGTCATACAGCTGCTGAGGTGTGAGGCCTCATTAGCCCAGTGCTACTCTGTGCTTGCCCTGGTTTACTATGGGATCTGTAAACCCCATCACATCATAACAGAACAAATAGAAAACAGATGCAATATACATAGTGGCAGCTGACTAAGAATGTTTCAGTGAACAAACAGCAGTGGACTTGATTTACCTCTTAAGTATGCTAGAAGTTGTTATGCATACCAAAAAAAAAAAGAAAAAATTGGATCCTTCGGGTGCAGAACATGATATTAGTGAAGCAGAAAACTGGCTGCTTTGAGCTTTTCCACACTAAAAATCAATTAATTTTGCCTGGTATAATCCTCAACCCTCTGTGTGCTTGTGATTTTGAGATTGTAAGATCTCAAACTGTTAAAACAGCCAGCATGATGAGTCCAAAATCCCAAAATGGGTCTTTGGGCACAACTGCAGTATAAATATTTGTTAAATATAACTGTCATGGGAGGGGCCCTGCTGCCATACAGTTAACCGAAAGCATGTCTTTGGCCTAGTGGGAAAAGAGAAGATTTGTGCATAGGGGTGGCCTTTGTTCCCTCTCAACCCACAAAGAAATTAATTGCAGATGCCTCTCTACTAGGCTGGTGAGCACATCTGGATGAACAGATGGCTCAAGGTTCTTGGACCTAGCAAGGTTCAAGTTCTCATCTGTCTCCTCAAACAGCAGGTAATATTGAGACCTGCAGATGGCTTCTGATTTTCATCCATGTCCTACACGTTCAGTTTATATAGAGCAGTGTGACTACACTATAGTACCTCAACAAACGTGGAGGAGGAAGATCACCCACTGTTTGCATGGGAATGGTCATGTTCTGGAATTGATGTCTCTGATACCAGATCATTCTCTTGGCAGTCTACCTTCCAGGATTAATGAATATGTTGGCAGACAGCTTCAGCAGGCAATTCCACAGAGATCAGGAGTAGAAACTTCACAACTCGGTGGTACAGAGCATTTTCTGATAGTGGGGATTCCCGTTGTAGGACATTTTATTTTATTTTTGTGCCAAGAAAACTAGAGATGCCTGATCTGCTGTTCCTGCGCAGCTCAGGGGCATAGTTCCAGTAAAGAAGCATTCCTACTACAATGTTCAGCACTGCTAATGTATGCTTTTTCACCCATTCCCTCTTATCTCAAGTCTGAGGAAAATCACTCAGGAAAACTCACTGGTAATCCTGATGGTTGAGTCAGTTTTGGTTCCCCAGCATCCTTCCAATGGCTTCCTGCCCATGCATGCTTGTCCAGCTGTTTCTGAACCTGCTGACTAAGGAGAAAAGCAAGACCACCTATATAAACCCAGCAATCCCTCAGTCTAAGCCTAGTATTTGAATGGATGATGAATTTAGAGAGGTTAAGTTTGGAGGCAGGAATAATAATAACAACAAGAAAGTCTCTGTGATGACATGGAAGAAATTTCTGTCCCATGTCTGTATTGGCAGATACTTCCTAAGGACTTAGAGATCCTCTATTCTGGATTGCTTCCTTACATTAAAAATATCTGATTTATCAATCAGCTCACTGCAAGTGCATTTGGCAATGAATAAGACCTTCCATCCTGTACTAGAAAACTGTTTCGGTCTTCCTCCACTATGATGTTTTTCAAAAGGCCTTGGTAGAAACTTCCCTCCCCATACAGAAACCTGATTTGAGTCTTCAGTCTCTTACTGTTAGCGTTCATTCACCCTCCTTTTGAATTTTTAGCTTCCTGCTAACTACATCTGTCTATGAAAGTGGCCTTTCTGATCTCCGTCACCTCTGTTAGAAGAGTAGGTGAGTTGTGGGCCCTCACAGGAGACAGACTTTTTATTCATGGTCTTCTGGAAGTATAAGGTTTTTTGAGGCTACACCCTAAGTTCATTCCAAAAGTTTCCTCTGAATTCCACTTTAAAGTAGGTCATTCATCTACCGGTTTTCTACCCACAACCTCACACCACCAGAAAGGCAGGAAGCTCCTGTCTCTGGATATATATTGAGTCTTGGCTTTCTACTTGCAGAGGACAAAACTCATCAGGAAATCTGAGACCATTTCCTTTGCTGAACAGAGGACGGGGAAAGTTATTTCCTCAGAGAAACTTTCCACATAGATTTCAAGTTGCATCCTGCTTTTCTATGGGCTAATGGTGACACTTCTCCAAGGTGAGAGAGCCCACTTGATCAGAACCCAGGTTTCTTAGTAGCTTCTCTTCAGAATGTCTCCTTTCTGTAGAGCAGCAACATGGCTCTGTGCATATCTTTTTGCTAAACACTATGCCCTGGCACAAGCTTCTTCAGCACAGGAGTCCTGCAGTCTGTGGTACAGGAGGGTCAATGCACCTTCCTCCTCAGTGAGTAGTGCTTTTGAATCACCTCAAGTGACATACTCGTAGGAGCAATCACTTGCAGAAGAAATTGATGTTATCATCTTGTAGTAACTGGAGTTATTTAAGATAAGTGGTTCCTAGGTGTATTCCACTACCTGTCCTTTTCCTGTCTGCTTCGGATGCTTTCCTAAGATGATTTTCGGTGGTGTCGGAGCTGGAGAAGTGACTTGTTCATGCTGTCCCATATGCCTTATGTTCAGAGCACACAGAGACAGAGAGCAAGACATGGAACAATGGACACTGCTCATGAACACTGTTTTGGTGTCAAGCATGGGCAATGGCATGTGCACTTCAAGTGAACTACACATAGGGACCACACATCTCAAAGCACTCCAGTTACTGTAAAGTAAAGTGACCAGAATGTGTCTCACCGATAACAATGAACTACTTAATTTCATGGACAAATTTGACCTGTAATAGTTTCAGAATCTGATTGGTTCTTTGAAGGCAGAATTCAGATTGAGTGGGAAATGCCTTGCAAAAATGATGTAATGAGAGTCCCTCCTACCTTCTATTAGTTAATAATTATTATAATATTAAGTAAACATCTAGAATTGTGCTAAGGACCATCTGGAGTTGGGGAAAAAAACCCCACTCTCCCTTGATTAGCTTATAATTTAAGCAGAAACATGGCAGCACATGATAGGGCAAAACAAAAGAGATAGGAAGATGAGGGGATGGCAAAGGGGACAAATGACTGGATTTTTTTAAAGGGTCTTTTATACCAGATGCTGCCAGTGACTCTCTTAGGAGCTGCAGGGGAATCAGCATTTTTTAAAATCACACCACACCTGTGGCGTGTTCTCCCCTTGTTCTCCAACAGCAAAGTACCAACATTGTCAACTAAAAAGTGTCCCTGCTCCAAGGGAACCAAACTTTTTCTAGATTAATATTGTGTGTTTCAAGTGAACATGCTGTGGGCTGTATTAACAATCAGAGATTATGGCTCCGACCTTCAGGAGTTGTTGAGTTGTGATTCCTTTTGCATCTGTCTAGATGCCATTCATGGAAAAAGATAATTTATTTCTCTATTAGGCTCTTCATATTCCCTTTTTTCCCCAGTACAAATCGCTTATAATACCAGTTTTTTGTTCACGTCATTTCTACCTTTTCCCCCAAAAAGAAGATAATGCTAAAAGAAAAACACTTCAACAATTTTACTAAATGGTATGCAAACCCTTCAAAGTAAAAATAAACTAGTAGTACCGTAAGAATGAACTTAAATACTGACAAAGCATCACGAAGGAGAACTTTTACAGCTCAATCTGCGGAACTCCTTTTCAAGAATTGTTTGTGGGTAGCTATATGTCTGTTAATTGTGCTGCAATATTATATCCTCATCAGTTTTTTTCTGGAAACTTTCAGGCTGTATAATTTTTCTTTTTCCTACTCTTTTCAGAGTAATTCTACAGTCCAGTGTTCAGAAAAGTAAAACCTCTGAACCTAGCATTTCTGGCAATACAGGCATTACTAAAAGAACTACCAGATCTGCTGCAAGAAAAAGCAGTTTAAAAAGGTGAGAGTTACTCTATTGAGCTGGCACGTCCATTGCTGATACTGGACTTTGTGTTGGGGAAAATCAGCCTCCTAGTGACAAGGTTTAATTAAAATATTTTTTAATGTGTCATGTGCTGAGGCTGTCTGGAGTTTTGAATCTCTTGTGTCATATATTCCTGAGGGAATATTAAAAATCGGAAGACTTTTTTTTATGGTGGTTATGTATGTTTAAGGATTACTGAATTCAGAGATTCTGTAACTTAATAAAATTAAGTACCCTAGTTTTCCACATATCTACAGGTATTTTGAAGAAACTTCTCCAGAACAAATTTAACAAAAAGTGGTAAGGATTGTACATGGCAGTGTGGGGATGAGACGTGTACAGACAAGAGCTGAGAAACAGTAAAAGTGCAATAAGTTACAAATTCAGATGGCAAAGAACTGGCTTCTATCAAATGTTCATAAATATCTCCTCTTTAACTTCCTTCTCTACTCTTGTAAGAGCAAACTCGTTATCATGCTTTTTTTCTATTTGTCTAGTCAGTCATCCAATAAGAAAATAAATATTAAAAGTTCCACTCCTTCTGGAAAGTTGAAGAACATAGATGTTTGAAGCCAACCATCCAGCATAGAAAAAGATCTATCTTTTTGTCTTATGTGGAAAAGAGGAAATCTTCAGTATTTGAGGGAAAGCTCTAGGCCAGCGGTTCCCAACCTTTTTGTCTTGAGGACTACAGATAACATTTTTACAACCCTGAAGGGAAGCCAGTCTCTGCCAGCAGGCCCTTCCTTCCCCACTGCAGCCAGATGGAAGGAGTTCAGCGAGGACGCAGCCTCCACTCAGTGATCTCCCTGGCTGTAGCAGGGAAACCGCATGCTTCTTGTTGCCTTGTGTGCTGTGTCTGGCTCCCTAGGCAGTGGCTCCCCTCTGCACCCAGGAGGATGGGAGATCAGTGCTCCCATGGCTTCATCAGGGACCTCAGCACCTAGGGACCCAGGCAGAGCGTTTTGCTGGAGCCAGGCTGGTGCCGAGGGAGGGAGTGCTGGAGCCTGCACCGGGGTCTTTCTCTGTGGAAACATGCTCCATCTGGGTCCTTAGGCAGCAGCTCCCTTCTGCACTTGGCAGGAGGGAAGCCGCGAGCCACTTTGAAAGCCCTCATGGTCCACTTTTGGTCCCCAGGCCACAGGCTGGGAACCACTGCTCCAGACAGTGTTTGAGTGCTCTTTGGGCATAATGATTCCTCCTTTGTCTTGGCAAAGATAAGTATGGAAAGAGAAATATAAAACTAAGAGGAATCAGAATGACCACTAATGAGATGCATGAGAAGAAACCTTAGAAGCAGGTTGACTTTGTACCACAGCAGTATAGAAAATGTAAAGAAAATATGCACCTACTTACTTACTCCCTCCCCCCTCCAGATTTCATAATGGGAAAAGTATTCAGAATTTAAAGTAGGTATTCTGCTTTATAAGTACATGGGGAATTATGAATGTGGATGGCTTTGAATAAGAGTTTGAGTGTCTTGTGGTGTGTAAGTACATGGGTACAATGCATATTTACTTCTGGCAGCTATCAGATGAGTTCTTATGTCAGTCCATGTCTAAAGTAACATGGAGACCCAGACTATCCCATGCTGTGCTTGAAATGGGCATGAGGTTCAGACTCAGATCTGTAGCTTACACAGCTATTAGGGGAATTATTTAAAGCCATCAGCCTTCTCCCACTCCCCCGCCTTCACCTCAGTGCTGTCCTCTTCTGTATTCACAGCCTCAGTACCATGCAGAAGAGGGATACCAAATCTATATTTTTCTATTTTGGAAGTCAAACTGCAATGAAGACTTGCATTTTCATTTTGAAAATAAAAGAACTAAATAAATTAAATCCAAAACACACACAACCTGCTTATGACATATGGCATTTTCAAATAACTTCTGATTGTTGCCAGTGGCAATTTTTTATCTTGTGCTTCATGTAAATAACTTTGAGTTGGTCTGTCAGTAAATGCTAAAGAGAAGAAGAGCCTTTTTTTGTTGGGAAGAGTGAGTCATTTGACTTGCATCTGTGTTTAAAAATGTCATAGATCCAAACTTTAGTACGTGTCGAAGTAGTTCCATAGGATTTCCTTTTCTCTTCTCTCTCTTCTGCCCTCTTTCTTAAAGGGAAATGAAAGCTATTTTAAAAATAAACCAAAAAAAATTTTTTTCCCCCTCTAATGGTTGGTAAAAGAGGGAAACACTGTAGACCACTTTTAATGTAACATTGAAAGAATTTTCAGGGACAGTTGTGTTACATACTGTTTGATTCATATTAATGAATAGTTAAAAACTAAAGGCAACCTTTAAAACCTTAAATGCCAATTTTATGAAACAGATTTTGTTGTTGTATATTTTTGTTTTGTTTGATTGGTTTTCTTTAACTGCATTGTTCTTATCAGTGCTGATTTCCATCTAGGCTGACCTCTCTGGTTCCAGCTACTTCTTCTGACCTTCATGCCTCTCATGTTTTTGAGCCCCTTAGCTATTGTCCATTCAGTGACTTACCTCTTCAGTTCCTGGAAAGCATCCTTCTCCTCCTTGAGAACAGCTGGCATTCCCCACTTCCTTTCTTCTCATTTGTCACAATGAAAAAGACCTTCTGATAATTTATATGAAGAACTGCTAACACATTGGATAAATCTTTTACAAACCTGGCATGATGCCAGATGTCTCTGATGAAAGACTTGTGTTCTTACAGATGAGAGATTCATCAATTCATAAATAAGCTCTAACTTTGTAGAGTATTTGTGGTTGGTTTTCTTATATGCTGCTTCTGAAACTTCTGTTCCAGATTTTTCACTTTAAACTGTATTAGGTGGTGCTTCTTGTACTTAACTTGGACCAGATCCAGCCATTAAATATATCTCAAAGCAAATAGTACCATCCAATAGCATTACAGTTCTGGAGCTCTTAGGCCTTCTTCCATCAGGAAAACTGCTTGGTTGTACCTGTAGTTCATTCTCAACAGCAAGTGATTAAATTTATATCCTCTCATGGGCACTTTAAAGAATGTCCTCCCTATTACATGGATGTGCTTCTATTTACCTGTAGCGTTTGGAGAAATCTTGTGTGGAGACAGAATATTACAGAATGAGATGATTTTTGAAGCTCTCTATTTTGGTAAAGGATAAGCATATCAATGGGTAACATCAGAGAGCTTCCATTTGTCTATTGGAAACAAAACAAAAACTGACTTTCCCATCCTTTTTGCCTGAAGTTTATTCAACTTTTGTATTTTTTTTAAATAGTTGTCCCTGAGACTGACTGTATTATTCCAATTCAAGCCCAGTCACTGCAAAATAGAGGAGAATCAAAGGTTTATATTAGCTGATAAAGTTTACATAGACAAAATAACACTAACAAAAGACAAATGCTGAGTTAGATTAATAGCAATACTATGGTATTAACAGATGTCAGAATAATTCTTCAGAGACCAGTATTCTTCCATTTGTGGTGTGTGTATTATGTTTTTCCTGGATGACCATTGTTGTCAGTTTTTCATAGACACTCATTTTATTTAGGTGTTGCACTGATTACGTCACAATTCAGTCTTCCTGTAGTTGAATCACGTTCTATGAATTTTTGATCATTCTTAGCATTTATCCTCAAATTTGAGTCCATCTTCATTCTTCAAACTGTGAAGAAATCATTAAATAGTGAATCCAATTAGTATCTCCCAGCAAAACATTTTATAACTACAATATTTACTTCAGGTTTTCTGATGAGCTTTGGAAGCCACTCATGATGGTTCAATCAAGTCAATGGCTATGTCTACACTGGCAAGTTAGTTCAAATTAAGCTTCCTTAATTCGAACTAACTTAAGCCTTGGCCACACTAGGCTTTCATTAGTTCGAATTAAGGGCTTCCTTAATTCTAACTAATAAATTCAATCATACCTTTCGAACTAACCCTTAATTCTAACTAGTTAGTTCGAATTAAGTCAGTGTGGCCATGTTAGTTCGAACTAACTGCTTAGTTCAAACTAACCGGCACATTGAGCTTAATGCAACTGACTAATTCGAACTAAGTAAGTGCATAGCACTTGCTTAGTTCGAACTAAAATTCCAGTGGGGCCATGCTAGTTCAAATTTAGTTAATTTGAACTAACCTAAAATTAGTTCGAATTAGTTAGTTAGAATTAACTAATTCGAACTAACTTTGATAAGTGTAGACATAGCCAATATGTACAGTATTCATGCCTTTTCCTTCAGGTGGCCATCTACACTACATATCTACCTGTGTCAATGCCTGGTTGTCCAGAATGATAGATAGTACTTGTGTGTTAACATGATACTACTTTATACTGTGGATGGGGGAATTTGATTGGACTGCATGGTATTCATGTTACATTCTGGGGTCATGTTCTCCTCTGTGATCTGAACTGATTTGGTCCATCAGCACCTCCCTTCCCCCATTGCTAGGACGTGGCTAGTATAGGTTGGCCCATAAGTTATAGGTCAAACTTCATATTTTACAATGTAGATTTATCAGATCATTTTATGTGAAACTTCATCTTTTTCTCCCTTCCTTCCTTCCAAAATGCAGACACTCCTTAAATTCTTATTGTTAATCTATATACTTGGACCATATACAGTAGATGCAACATCAATTATCCCTTCTTGAAACCAGAAAACTGGAGTAATAATATCGAGCATTTATACTGCTTTTCATCCATTGAGCTCAAAGGCTATGTCTACACTTACCAAAGTTAGTTCAAATTAGTTAATTCAAACTAACTAATTTGAACTAATTTTAACTTAATTTGAACTAGCATGGCCCCACTAGAATGCTTGTTCGACCTAGCCATGGCCTTGCATGGCACTTGCTTAGTTCGAATTAGTCAGTTGCATTAAGCTCAATGTGCCGGTTAGTTCGAACTAATCAGTTAGTTCGAACTAATATGGCCACATTGACTTAATTCGAACTAACTAATTCGAATTAAGGAATAATTCGAAAGGTATAATCAAATTTATTAGTTCAAATTAAGGAAGCCCTTAATTCGAGCTAATGAAAGTCTAGTATGGCCAAGGCTTAAGTTAGTTTGAATTAAGCTTCCTTAATTCGAACTAACTTGCAAGTGTAGTCATAGCCAAAGAGCTTTACAGAGGTGGCCACATTGAGTGTTAGTATCCCCACTTTGCAGATTGGGAAATGGAGGCACACAAGTTAATCACTGAGTTTGAAAAAGGACCCTCATGTCTCAACCCCCTGGCTTGTAACCTTGAGTATGTCTTCACTGCCACAGCGACAGGGATCGATGCAGTAACATACATTGAGTGGGTCTATGTAGGCCAGCTTAGTTGATGAGAGTGCGCTCTCTCTGGTCGACTCCATTAACCACCTCCCTAAAAGAAACAAGGCTGTGTCGTCAAGAAGGCATCTCCCATCAACGCAGCGCAGTTAAAAAGCTGTGCTATGTAAATGTAAGTACATGAACGGGAGATATGCAAGGTACATTATGTAGCCTGCGTATCTCCCGTTAACTGACACCACCGCCCTGGAGATGCTTCAGAAATTCCAATACCAATTGAACAAAGACAAGACACTAACAGAACCTTCTTCCCTTCAAAACAGATAAAAATTAATCTATTTCCCACTCACTATACTTAGTTTCATATATTTAACAAGTGTTTGATATCCTTTCTGGTTAGGAATTTAGGAGAGAGAAAAATAGTGTGTATAGTGTGGTTTTTGGGGTTTCCATAAAATTGACCTATAGGAATCCTTATACAAAGGAATAACTGTTAACCCTGCTGGCAGGAAAGGGAAAATATATGCAACAGTTATTTTATAGGTCTCTTGGCTTTTTCTAACCAGGGAAGCATGTCATAAAAACTAACAGAGGAATACAGTCAACCCAGTATGTTAAGCAGCATTCTGCTCCCTTGTTAAGAAGGAAAGGCATGCACCGCACCAGAGCTTTGTATGTGATCTAATTCTAACTTTAAAAAAATTAATATTTCTTTTCCATTCTTTCCTACTTTTCCTACAGTCTGATACCTCAGAGGGAGAAAAGGAAAAGGAATGCTTTACAGCAAATGCCCTTAATGAAATTATGGTACTGAATCCTCTGCTTTTTCTGTACAAAAGGCTTTTTTTCCTACTCTTTGTAATCCGACCAGTAGTCTGTGCTTTCTTTACAAGTGGTAATGTATTTGCTCTAAATGCATCATCTTTTCTTTACAGTTTTTTCTTTGTAGTATTATCTTAATTTAGTGTGTTGTAGCACAATGTTTAAAAGATTTTCTGCTTGCTTTGTTCTTTGAATCTCAAATTTAATTCTTTATTCCTCATAAACATACGTTTTGTCATTTCAGTGATCACGCCATACCAACGACCAGGACAGTGTTGCGTTAAAGTAAAAAATGACCAGAACAGAAGAGGATGCTGGGGAGGAAGGGGAAGGAATATTACTGTGGAATAATGAAATTTCTTTGAAAGGAAAGACTTTTTAACTGCAAAATGCAGCTATGATTTAGCAGAAGAACTCCTAATATGTAGAACAAAATAAGCTGTTCAAGATGCTTATGATAAACAGTTCAGCTTTCTAATTCTAAACTTTCTCAAATGTTTAAAAAATCTTGTAAATTCAGACTCAGGTGTAAATATCTAAACTCTCTATTATAAAGAGGGCTTAGTAGTGTGTATGATGCATGTGTGAAATTGTGATGGCAATCACTTAGCTGCTGGCCACCATAAAAAGTGAAGATGTGGTGGGAGCTTTTAAATATTTAATTCACCCCTTGTACACCCGAGCTGATCTCAGTCTACAATAGAGAACAAAGCTTGGGAAGGTAAGATATTATTCTCATAACATTGTACTTTGCTGTTTATTTGGATATCCTTCCTTATTTTGTATGGATTTTTTTATGAAGCTCTAATGTTAACTACTCAAACTACTGTCCACCAAAGAGTGCTTTATTTCAGTGTTTGTTTAAAAAACAATTTAACTAAAAGCTGTTAACTGTAATATTAATAGCTTGTAGTTTTCAAAAGGCAATGATTCCTTTAGCTAGTAGTAATTGCTTGAAATTTGGTATGTTGATTTTCCTACCAGAGTTTACAATTTAAAGCAGCAACATCAATTTAAAGATTGCAGTGTTGTCTGAAAACTTTTTACTTACTTGTGCTACATGTAATACCCAAGGTTCTCAATCTTTTAGACATGGTAATGTTTCCTAAAGTGTATGAATCAGCCCAAACTTTATGGTCTATGTCACGGTTTCCCTTGCTTAAGTATTTTTTTCCATACTGAGGGAAGAACGTACGTTTAAAAAAATAGGGTGTTGTGATTATAAAAGCACTGAAATTGACAATGGGGAGCCGGTGTAGTCAGTCACGTTTTTGTTTTTAAGGAATGGTTATTTCAAGGTGGCAGTGCTCCTTTAAACATCCAGGTTCTTTTCTGAGTTTGTTTGTGATGTTTTGTTGTTTTCGGTTTTTTAAAGCCCCAGATATTTAGTTAGCTGCTAAATGTTGTAAATTGTTTAAGAGGACCTTGCCTGGGAATTAAAGTTTTATTTCCTTTTCAATGCCCTCTTTGAAAGCAGAAATGTTTTTTCCATCAACTTTATCCCATATTGGAACAACTAATTTTCCTCCCTGTATCTTTGTCTGCCATTTGATATGTGCACAGCCTTCAGAATATCTCTGCTACAGCATAGCCAGGAGTAAAAAGATGCTTGTTTTGAGTACCTTCTGGGGAGGAAGGTTCAAATGTTACTCAACATATGTTTTTGTCCTGAAGGAACACTTAACTGCATTACAGTGGAGGACATGTTCCTACTAAATTTAAACAGTGCTAGGCAAAGTTTAACACTTACCGGTAGTTCCAATTTACATCTCTTTTTAAAGCATTAAAAAGTGCAGTTGTAAGTGGAGGGTGTTCTTCAGATAGTGTAAAGATATGTTGTCTTGACTAGCATTTGATGCTAAAGGCAGAAGAGTGTTAGTTCAGGTCATACAGCTAACTTGCCAATGGAAGCACCTCCCAAGTTCTAATTATGCCAACTTGAATGCAAAGACAATAGAAAAAAAGATTCTTCCAGGATGGGATCAAACCCTTGAAAAATAAAAGTTAATAACTTTTAAAAAAAGAACTTCTTTTGTCTTATCTTGCTTTGCTCCTTTGCTTTGTGTCCCTGGGGAAATGGCAATCCTTTTGTTCATATTGCCTTTTGGAACAATTGGGAGTGAGATGTTGAGCCACAGTCATTCTGGGGACAGAAGCTTTGTGAGGGAAGGAGGGGCAGAAAGAAGGAGTAAATTAGTCAATTGGGTTTTAAAAAACTACCTTGATGCTAATCCAGTCCCTTTGGTTTTTGTTGTTGTTTGTTTGGGGTACAGGAGTGCTCTGTGCTTAGGTCAAGGGTCCTATTGTGATAAACTGGCATAATCAACTTCCACCTCGCTGAAGAGCAAATGTGCATTTGATGATAAACTGGAAATGTGCTCCTTGAACCATTACTGTGGATTTTTTTTTTTTTTTAAACAGAACATGTCAGCCTAAGGGGATTGACTTCTCCATACTTCTCACTTCTGGAGCTACAGGAGTAATTCTTGAATGAACCTGGAATGTTCTGAGCAGCTGCCTGCTCTGTTGCAGGGTAGCAGGGAGATCATTGCTCTGGCTGATCAACTGCTTTGCTTCCCTGCTGAGTTGGAGCCAAGGAGAGTAGGGTATGAAGTTAACTGGCTCTACCTGAACCTAGGGGAGCACCTAGCAAAAGTGGCTCCCCTTCATCCCATCCCCTTCCCAGCAAGGCAGCCCAGGAGAAGGGAGGAAAGCAGGTAGAGAGACTACTGTCAAAACTCATGATTCTCTTCCCCAGCCCTGGTAGTTGCTCTTGTGTTAGCTATCAGTGCCAGTGGGACCATCTGCCTACTGAAGATAGCCCAAGCATTACTCACCCTTCCCTGCTTTCCCTCCTGGGTACCCTGGCTCTATTCTCTCAAGGCAGGTAGAATCCCACAGCAAGGAGATTGTGAGGGATTTTTCACTCCCTTTCTATTAGATGCAGGATGCAAAGCAAGAGAGTTTGCTACTGTTACAACTCTAGCTCCTTGTCCTTTTTAAAATAAAGTGTTTGGCTCTAAAGCTGAAAGGATTGGACATGACAGTGCTACATGCTGTACAAGTAATTTTTTTTTAAATACCCTGACCTTGCAGAGGACAGATTCAAGTTTTTGAAAAGCCTAAACAGATAAACGGGGCGGGAGGGGGAGAGGATTAGATTAAAAAACACAAGAAGGCTTTTGGACAATAAGCATTAGTCTTAACTTCCCAGCTGCGTCTACTCATTTCTTTGCTTTCTAGGTATTTTCAACTTTTGTGTACGTTTCCTTTGTTTCTGGCTCAGCACTAGAGTGACAGTGAGGAAGTGTCTTTTTAGCAAATACTCAACTGATTTGTTCAGTAAGTCTGTCCAAAATTAACTTGAGGTATCATTTGATTACATGAATGCAGAGGGTGAGTTGTTTGTACTGTCTGTTGAACCTGAAAAGAATCAGGCTAGGGGTTTAATTTTGTTCTTTTAAGAATCACCCCAACATACGAAGTTTTAGCAAACTTTAACATTACATTTTTAATAACGAGAAACTCTAGCACCTTGAGTTTGTACCATCCTTTTAACTATCAAATACTGATTTTAATTTTAAAAAGTCAGTATTATTACATATAGTGAAAGTCACTAAAAAAAGTTTCCAAGTTTTGTTAGGTATGATTCTGGGCTATCATTTTTCACAATTATGGAGAAACACATAAATGCTACTGTCATTCTGTATTTGCATATTCAAATCAGCCTTGCTAGTCAGTGACTAAGATTACCTCCCCATCATAGCCCAGATAAGTTTAACATTTAGCGTGTCTGATATTTTGCCTTGCATTTGCACCATATGTACCAAAGTTGTCAACACACAATTCTGAAAGTGTGGGAGAGAGTATTTCTTTTCTAAAGACTTACGAAAGTGTGCCAAATGGAATGTACATGTAAAACAGATAGCTGGAGACCTCCAAGAAGTTATTCCTGCTGTGATGGATTTATAATTTGGGGGGGGGGGTGGCCTATCATTTTTCCATCCCTTTTCTATACCTCTAGATAGTAAATTCTATTTAAATTCCATAGTAACTATTAGGGTAGCTAAGGTCAAGTTACTGCTTTTCAGCAAAGTGTCAGTAATTTATATTAAAGTTACTCCCAGATCTTGACCTCTTCTGATTGTAAATAGGAAAGTGCTGCAGATGTGCTGCTGTTTTTTAAAGACTGGACAAAAACTATTAAGCTATGATTTGCATAAAATGAGACACATTCTAAGAGGAAAAATTGTCAACTATTATGTTCATCAGATTGTCCTACAATTTTATATTACTGGATTGCAGACTTTTGTTTGTCTTGTGTAAACTCATACAGATTCTGGAAAGTTAAAAATTTACTGATTAATCATTACTGCTCATCTTCATTTTTTAAATTGTAAATTTCTAATCATATTTTTTTAAATCAGATTGATAGAATGGGAGTTTTATTTTGCTGAAGGTATTTTTAAGATAAAGCTTCATAATGTCTTGTAAACTTAGTTTGATATGCATTTGTCATTTGGAAATCTTGCATACTGTAACTTGTTTTATACAAAATATTGAATAGTAAAGTGTAAATATGAATTGTGTACAAATAAAAACTATTACCTTGATGATCGTTATTACTAACAATTCAAAAAGCAGATTATTTTGCCTTGACAATAACTGAGCTCTGGCATTGTACAATTTCTAATTGAAAGGTGCTATCAGTTGAATCAAGAACATGCTTGGTTTCAGAAGGGCAAGGTCCATAGGCAGAAACAACTGACTGATCGTGACAAATAAAAGCAAATCTTTTGGAATTTAAAAATTCTCAAATTGCATTTTAAAGTCTTCAAGCAATTTGTTTGGGAATTCTTTCATCTGTAGCAGCAACACACAATGTAGGAATGTGCATCATCCTTGTTAAGGCTGTCTGAGAGATTAAGATTCTTCTGAAAGACACATGCTTTTAACAGATCCCTGACACCCTTGCGTGGTCTTGCAGCTGCAAGCTGAGGGAATTCAAGTAATCGGTAATAACTCACAGAAAAGTACCTGAGACATTGATAGGACATCTTCAGGTTTGAAAGAAATCCTATTATATTCTTGAAGCCCCCAGGACCTATAACACCTGCCTCCTACTTACGCGGCGAATGTCGTCATGTGGCAGCAGATTGCAGACACTGTATTTGGCTGAAATGTCTTGTAAGATGGCTTTAAAAAGATGATGTCGCAAGCTAGAAGATGTGTGTATGTAGTTTACAAATCTCAAAAAAAAAAACAACCCAATACAGGGGTTCCTCACCTTTTTGGTTCGAGGGCCACAAATATAATTTTGACAATCCTGAAGGGCCACCAGTCTAATTACAATTTAATTAATAAATTAAAATTGTTTTAATTTTAATTAATTTTTATTTATTAAGTAGACTAGTGGCCGTTGAGGTTTGTAAAAAGTTATATTTTTGGCCCTTGAGCAAAAAAGATTTTTTTAAGTTGGTGGGGGGGGGGGGAGGTTGGTTTTTTTTTTTAAAGGGCCGCATGCCCATAAACACCCAGTACCTCCCCTGCCTCTGGGCCAGCCCCGATGGGTCCCCCAGGAACCGGGCCAGGCTCTATCTCCTAGCGCTGATGCTGCAGGTGTGATGCAAGCCCCGCCCTGGGCTGATGTGAGCCCCTCCACTCCGCTCCTCCAGATGTAGGGGGGGCAGGACCAGGCCCCACTCAGCCCAAACTGGCCCCCGCGCAGCGCTCCCTACAGGCCAGCTCCGGTCCAGGTCCCTCCCCACAGGATGTCCTGCCCCGCTTGGGACCTGGACGGGGTGCCCCCACTGGCCCTCACCTGGGCAGTGCCCGCTCAGCCATGGCCCCAGCCCAGCTGGCTCTCTCCCAGTTCCGCTCCTGGCTGCTGACCAGCTGAGGAGAGCCCAGCGCTGGGGGAGGGAGGCGGGTGGCTGCAGTCCAGCTCTAAGCTGCGAACCGGGGGCTGGCTGGTTGAGACCCCCTGCCCCAGTGGCTACTGTGATAAGTCCCCTGCCAATTTACTGCACAGGACAGTTTCTCGTGAATGATGCAGTGAGGTGTATCGCTGCCAAACATGAAGGAAAAACTCTTCTTTCCCTATGCTGCTCTTAATTCTTTTTTCAAAAAAAGCCTTTTATCTTTTCAAAAATGGTCTTTCAAGTGGGTTTCTAATGGCATTAAGTACAAAAATACTTTCTGGAAAATCTCACCATCATAAAATCTAAGACAACACCAGCTAGGCAGTGTCACTTAAATCGCTTGAGTAGTCCATTACAAAAGACATCTCTGGTATTTCTTACATTAAAATGCAATGCTATGACAGACAATCCATGTAAACTACCTCCTATCTTTGGAATCAAACAGGAACTTGTTTATTGCTGGCAAAAAGCTCTTCCAGCATTTCCAATGTGCACTCCCTTCAAGCTCAGCAGAATGATGTGAGAATGACATTTAAAGTGTGACACACAAACTTCAGATTTTGGTCATGTCTTGCAACAGTGCCAGGAGAGTAGGTGACATTAGATACTGTGCTTGGTAACCTATCATTTAAATCAGCTTCTGGACCAAATGATGGGAGGCTAGCCAATGGGATACCTTTAAAAAAAAAGTTTCAAGAGGCAATTCTGGCAATTACAGGCATCAACATGGTTTTGATAAAGGGAAATCATCCATCACCAATCTACTAGAATTCTTTGAGGGGGTCAAAAATCATGTGGACCAGAGTGATCCAGTGAAAATAGTGTACATGGATTTTCAGAAAGCATCTGACAAGGTCCCTCACCAAAGGGTCTTACGCAAAGTAAGCTGTCATGGGATAAAAGGGAAGATCTTCCCCTTAATCAGTAACTGATTAAAATAGGAAAAAAAGGGTAGGACTAAGGTGTTTTCAGAATGGAGAGAGGTAAATAGTGGTGTACTCCACAGATCTGTACTAGGACCAGCACTCTTCAACCTCTTCATAAATGATTTGGGAAAAGGATAAATGGTGAAGTGGCAAAATTTGTGGATGTTACAAAACTACTCAAGATAGTGAAGTCCAAAGTAGACTGAAGAGTTATAAAGGGAGCTCACAAAACTGAGTGACTGGGAAACAAAATGGCAGATGAAATTTAAATGTTGATAAATGAAAAGTAATGCATATTGAAAAACATAATCCCAACTCTCTCTCTCTCTCTCATAATATATTACCTCTTTAAATCCATGGCATGCCCACATCTAGAATGCTGGGTGCTGATCCGGACATCCCATCTCACAAAAAATATATGGGAATTGGGAAAGGTACAGAAAAGGGCAACTAAAATTATTAGGGGTATGGTAAAGCTCCCATAAAAGGAGAGAAAAAAGATAATTAAGCGTAGGGTGGAAGTAGGATAAAGATCTGTAAAATCATGACTGGTGAGCAGAAAATAAATAAGGAAGTGTTATTCACTCAACAAGAAAAAGGGGCAATTAAATGAAATTAATAGGTAGCAGGTTTAAAACCAACAAAAGGAAGTATTTCTTCCCACAATGCACAGTCAACCAGAAGATGTTGTGAAGGCGAAGATGATAAGGGTTCCTAAAAGAACTAGGTAAATGGATGGAAAGTAGGTCCATTAGTGGCTACTAGCCAGGGATGACCGTTTGCCAGTGGCTGGTAATGGACAACAGGACGGATCACTTACTTGTTCTGTTCATTTCCCCTGAAAACACTTGGCACTGGACACTGTTGGAAGATACGATATGGGGCTAGCTGAACAGTCCTTATATTGTGTTTCCCTTCTGCTGGGAAGGCGTGGGAGTTGGCTGAGGCACTGTTGCTCTGCAGTTTCACTGTATTTGTAGTCTCAACATGATCTGCTGATGTAGATTCTACTTTATGCCTTACCTTGTTCTGTTGCAGTTACATGTGCAAGGAATAGAGAGCTTGAAAGGAAGAAAACTGAGCTTGCAATAAGAGATGGAAAAGAATCCCAGCCTGTGCAGAAATTCTAAGACCTTTTTCTCTATTTATTTCTCAGAAGCAGCAACGAGAGGTGGCTGGTGGTAGCTGCTTTTGCTGGTTACTAATGAGTCCCTCTTCCCATCTCCTTCCCTTGCAGTCAGTGTCCAATCATCAACTCTGCTCCAATGCAGCTTTATCAATTTATGTTCTTACAGCTCATATTTAAGCCTTTGCCACAGTTGAGAAGGAAAAAGGTATCGGTCTCTTAGATGAGGGAGGAATCACTTAGTACCCAGCTCGGCCAGCCACACTTAGATTCCATATCCTCAGCATTGAAACAGAGCCCAGTCTCTTCCTCTACCCCCACTCAACCAGCTTCCACATGAGTGAGAAGACATACTTAGAACTGCCTTTAATGGGAGCAACTGAAAAAAGTTGTGGTTAGGAGCTGGCTATTCAGTTACCCACGCAGGATTTCCGTTCTCACACGCTACTAAAGCATACTGTTAAAAAGTGTAAGTAGGTGTGCCACAGAGACACTTCCAGTTCAAATATCCCTCCTACAAAGTCAAAGTTGCAGGAACTGTCTGAAGCATGCATCCCAAGAAAGGGGGAAAAATTCATAGGCAAGAGTTGTAGACCAAGCTGGATGAATACGCATCGCAGACAGGTGACTAAGGCCCAGTTTACAGTGCGGGGCTAAGTCATTGGAAAGAAGTGAGACCATTAGACACTGATGATGGGGTGGAGGTTAAGGATAGTCTCGGCCTGGCTGAATAGCTACACAAATACTTTGCCACTAAGGATAATGCTGACGTCAGGGATCGTGATAGGGTTACTAATGGAAATGATATGGAAGTAGAAATTACCACATCTGAAGTAGAAGCCAAATTTGAACTGCTTGATGCAACTAAATTAGGGGCTTGGATAATTGCTGTCCAAGAATATTAAAGGAACTGGCACATGAAACTGCAAGCCCATTAGCAAGGATTTTTAATGAATCTGTGAACACAGCGGTTGTGCTGCATGACTGGAGAATTGCTGACATAGTTCCTGTTTTCAAAAAAAAAAAAAAAAAAGGTAACAGGGTGATCCAGATAACTGTAGGCCTGTCCGTTTGATCGTGGTAGTATGCAAGGTCTTGAAAAACTTTTGAAAGATTAAAAATCGTTAAGGATATTAAGGTTAATGAAAAATGGGATAAAATAAAACATGGCTTTACAAAAGGTAGATTGTGTGAGACCAACATGATCCTTTGAGATTTTTTTTTTGGGGGGGCGGGGGGAGGAGGGCAAAGGGAATGCAGTGGATCTAATTTACCTAGATTTCAGTAAAGCATTTGATACAGTTCTATATAGGGAATTAATAGTTAAATTGGAAAGGATGGGGATTTATATGAAAATAGGAAGGTGGATAAGAAACCGGTTAAAGGGGAGACAACAACAGGTCATACTGAAAGGTGAACTGTAAGGCAAGAGGGAAGTTACTAGTGGAGTTCCTCAGGGAGGAGTCTTAGGGCCAATCCTATTTAACCTTTTTATTACTGACCTTGGCACAAAAAGTGGGAATATGCTAATAAATTTTGTAGATGACACCAAGTTGGGAAGTGTTGCCAATACAGAGAAGTATCAGTATATCACACAGGAAGATCTGGATGACCTTATGAACTGGAGTAGTAGGATGAAATTTAATAGTGGAAACTGCAAAGTCACTTTTAGGGACTAAATTTTTCCTACAAGTTGGGGACACATCAGTTGGAAGTGACGGAGGAGGAGGAGGACCAGACCAGAGAATACTGGTTGATCACAGGATGACTACAAGCCACCAGCATGATGTGGCTGAGAAAAAAAGCTGATGTGGTCCCAGAATGCATCAGTCGAGGTATTTCCAGTAAAGATAAGAAACTGTTAGTACCATTATACAAGGTGCTGGTGAGACCTTATATGGAATAGTGTGTGCAGTTCTAGTCCCCCATGTTTAAGAACAATGAATTCAAACTAATAGGTGCAGAGAAGGGCTACAAGGATGATCTGTGGAATGGAAAATCTGCCTTATGAGATGAGATTCAAAGAGCTTGGCTTGTTTAGCCTAATCAAAAGAAGATTGAGGGGAGATGTGATTGCTTTCTATAAATATATCAGAGAGAGAAATACCAGGGAGAGCAATTAGTTGAGTTTAGCACCACTGTGGACACAAGAACAAATGGATATAAACTGGCCATCAGAAAGTTTAGATTTGAAATGAGATGCAAGTTTCTAAACATCAGAGGAGTAAAGTTCTGGTACAGCCTTGTGAGGCGAGTTGTAGGGGAAAAACAAAAACCACTCATCTGGCTTCAAAACTGAGCTCACTAAATGTATGATGGGACAGCATAGTTTGACAACTGACCAATTTTTGACTACTGGTGGTGGATGTGCCAGTGGCCTGAGATGGGATGTTGGATGGAGTGGGTTCTGAGTTATTACAGGGAATTCTTTCTTGGGTGACTGGCTGGTGAGACTTGCCCACATGCTCAGGGTTTAACCGATCACCACATTTGGGGCTGGGAAGAAATTTTCCCCCCGGGCAGATTGGCAAAGGCTCAGGGGGTTTTCACCTTCCTCTGTAGCATGGGGTGTGGCTCACTTGCTGGTGGATTCTCTGTACCTTAAAGCAGTGGTTTTCTAACTTTTTTCCTCAGCACCCAGTTGAAAAAAATCATTTCTGCCCACGACCCAACAACTCCATCTTTGAGCAATGAATTCCAGTCTTTTGGCAGCAGCAGTAGGGGGGCCAAGATCCAGTACCTGAGGGTCTGTGACCCAATAGTGTGTCCTGACCCGTGGCTTGAAATCCACTGCCTTAAAGTCTTTAGGGTAGAGATTTATTGCAGGAGTGGGTGGGTGAGGTTTTGTGGCCTGCATTGTGCAGGTGGTCAGATTAGATGATCATATTGGTACCTTTTGACCTTAGAGTCTACTGTGAAGATTCCTTTGTTTTCAGTACAAAAACAAACTGTTTTGGGCTGTAAAAGAAATACGAACTGATGCAGGAAAGCAGAAGCAGCCACAATTTGCTGCTCCAAGACAAAGGAACAATAAAATGATAACAGCACTTCACACCGAAACCAATTAGCAGTTTTCTTTATTTGTCAACTTATGAAAATTGCTGTATAACTGCTTAAAATATGCAAAGGTACATTTCACTCAATGGAGTAGGGAAAGCAGCTTTCGAGTGTCTACAGGGGTTTGCTACAGAGTTCCAATAGCAGACCATGCTGTACAGCTTACATTTCACTGTGCTTTCATGGAAAATTCTATATAATCTCTATATACACATTTTAAACACTGTACTCTTGAACTTTATTGAAATCCCTTGAGTATAATAGCATAAGCCTTCACACGGTTATCCCAAAAGGAGATGCTGGAATCTGTAGAAGGATCCCAATCCACCGGTATCTCCAGGGCCCCCCTTCCCTCACTACCAAAGAAGTGCAATCATTTCACACAAGAAAAAAGAAATCTGTTTTTTCTTTAGACTCAGATGATCCTTTTTCACAGCAACATAAACTGGTCTCTTCACAGTTACTTTGAGATGCTGTAATTCAGGACAGTTCTTTCATGCTAAAGCAGGAAAATCCTCAGGGTCATCAGGATTTGGAGCAATGATTTGTGTCTACAAAAGGAGAAAGGAAGTTTAGAAAACCAATATGCATATCTAGAACACATCAGGAGTCTTCAATCAGCTCAGAACTAGTTCCATTTTTATTTGTTAGATGATGTTAAGAGGCTCTTAATGCTTATTTCTAAGCTGTTTTGTATCCATCACTATTTCTGCACAAACACCAGAACTGCACCCATCACTGTGGTGTCTTTATAACTTAGGGATGGGGAGTGACTGGAATTGACATTTTCAGGATAATTCAGATTCTAGCTATTGAAATCTAGACAGACCCAGGAAGCAGCTCACCATTTAAAGTGAAAGAAAAGTCAGTTTTTCAAAGTTTAAAATAAACAGCTAGTTTTTAGTTGTGTGCAAAAACTACAGGGATGTTCACTTGGGGTACTATGCATGTTCAGAACGTGGCTTTACCAAAGAGAAGCACCAGAGGGATTAATTCTAAGTCATTTTTAAAGTTCCAAACTTTAGATATGGCTAAGTTTTTACCATTGCTGAACTAAAAGAATCACAGGGATGATTTTGCTTTAAAAACAAAAAACCCAGGAAACAATCCTCCATATTTGTTCACCATCAAGGAGTATAGGGTTGCCACCAGTCTAGATTTCCTAAAGCTTGCCCCTTTTTTGAGATAGCTGCCCCAGGAAGTCTGTATGGGTGCTCAGGTCATACTGTCAGCAGTCCAGTTTTATGGGCTCATGATCAGCCCAGATGTTCTGGTTTTCATACCTCAGAAGTAGCAACCATAGGCAGATACCAAGTGTGATTAAGAAGCCAGTTCTATGAAGAGTATGGTTTTGAGTATGTGAAACCAGGGGGATTCAATGGAAAGTGCCAGGAACTTAAATTAAATTAAAGTTAAATTACTTTTCTTTTGAAATAAATTATCCTATCTGGCTCTCATTCATTTAATAGTGTTGTACCTCCCTGTGTCAACCTGCAGGGTCAAATATGGAACATTTATTAACTTTACTCATGGTAGCTAGAGGAAGTATTATAGAATCTTATTACACAGTAATTTTGTTTGAAGGCTAAAGCCTTTGGTAATTTTAAATGCAGAATTATTTCCCCGATTATCAGAATTCTTTTCAGAAATTGTAAATTAACTTGTCCTGTACTTCCCTTCTTCTAGCTGTCATATGACTGACCAGAACTTGGACCTTTGAATCTAAATGCTTTAAAAAATAAAAAGCTATTTGCAATTTCACACATACAGCAATATGCTATGGATGGAATACTTAAAACAGCCAGGCTAATACTAACAAGTTTTCAGCAAATTCTCATGTCATTTAAAAACGTATAGGCACAAAATCAAATTACCACCACTTCTGGTCTAGGCCCTGTATCCTCAACTCTTCTGACACGTCCACGACCTCCTCGTGCTCCTCTGGCTCCACGCCCAGGACGAGGAAGATTCCCAAAGTTAATATCCAACTGCGAAGTTATATCATTAGCTGCTTTTCGGAAGATGTGAGAGTCGTCCTCAAAATCCTCCTTTAACATCTAAAAGTGAATTTATGTGCAATTAGCATGCTGCTTTGAGCTTCAAAAATATGACTGTATTATAAACCAAGTAACATAGCAGTAAAGTCAGACTTTCTGGGTTGACCTACATTTTGTGTGACAAGGGAGACTGACAGCCACTCCTTCCCCCAAGAAACTCTCAGGCTAGTTCTATGCTGGCTCTGCTGCAGTAATAGGAAACTGGTCTGCCAGCTCTGTACCACCCAAGAACGGTCACACTGAGAAAATTCTCTGCAGCAAGATCTAGCCAGTTCCAGAGGAACCAGACAATCTGGCTCAAGGTGTTTACTTATGAGATACCCTCTGGGGAAGGGCTGGAAAGGAATAAGAACAGGGCACTGCAATGTAGTTATCAATTGCTACCGTTGAGCCATTCCTGTATCGGCCTTGCCAAAGTTCTAGCGATAGTGCTACTGAAGAGAAGGTAACAATTTAATTAACATTACCATAGCTAGTGCACTTAGGAATATTTTCCAGAACAGCCGTTACAATATCCCAGTAGCGCACCAGTGGGCTCTGAATGTACAGCAAATCACATTCCCCACATACCCATCTTAAATAATACCTGTACCAAACAAGTCACTACTCCTCTACAGCCCCATTCTTACCATACTGCTAGCTATAAAGTCTACTTAGAAGCAAAAGAAAATTTAAGGCATGTTCTTCAGCTCCTGTGAATGACAGGTCCTAAACATACTCAATTCATAACTGGGGCAGTCTAAAGGAACACAACACAAGACTCAACAGCCTACTAAGTACAATCTGCCCAATCAATTATCGTAGTCCAGCATATACCGAGTTAATGTTTTTATTCATGTTCTAAAATGTTAATTAGGCAGTAGTGTGTAAGGGTCCCAATGAAGGATCAATCCCCCCATCACGCCAGGATGGAACAGACACAAGGACTTCCCTGCCCTGAAAAGCTTACAGTCTAAGTATACAAGAATCTGTGGTAGAAACTTGGCCTCACTGATGTCCATGGGGCCAAGATTTCACCCCACAAGTTTAGTTGTACAAGCATGGTGGCTCTGAGCAGAGCAGGAGGTCAGGAAAATAAAACAGGCTCTCCCGGGTCACTTTAAGAAGCAGAACCATAGTCCTCATAAAAACTGTTCAGATTTTCTTACATGGTTCAATAACGGTTGTGACGCAGTAGAGACCAGACACAGGACAACTTGGTACCTAGCCTGATGAGGATGCTGGGAAATTAATTTCCAGTACATCCAGAGAAAAATGCGTTAGTTCAGTGGCAAGTAAGTCAGTCAGGTGTATGAAAATGTGATTCAAAGTTATATTATAATAAACACTTGGTAAACAGAGTTTGCTAGTGCCTACAGTTCAGTCAGCAGAACTGTACCTGAGGTGGCAGAAGCAAGGAGACAGACTTCAATCTCTTAAGACTAAGCCTTAAAATAAGCAGAACTGAAACTTATCTCGGGCTAAATACTACTGGATATGTCAAGCGCCTCATGTTCATAATACAAAAGGGATGCCTGGAGGCTGGAAAAAATTAATCTGATTTTTTTTTGCACACATCACAGCAGCGTGAAATACGAATACTGGTTTTCCATTTGTTCCAAACCAGTTTTAATGTAGGAGTCAGACAGTGTCCTACCCCTGGGTGAAAGAATTTAGAGAATCCTAAGGCAACGCTTACATCATCTCTATATTTTGACTTGTGAATCACCACTGCTTTGGAAGGAACAGTGGATTCTGGCTTCCGGATGTTGAATTCAGGCTTTGGTCGATTCTGTTGCTGCAGATTTTTCCACTCATCTAACGTCATTTCTTGAGCTACTTCTTCCACTGGCTCCCCTTCAGCAACTCTAAAGGTTTATAGTTGTAAAGTAAAAACCATTAGCTTGTGACATGCCAGGAAGAACAAAAAACCTAAAGTAATGATACTTGCTAAGTACAATATTTTGAATGCTTCCAATTCTCTGCCCTCTCTGAATTGTATTAGAAGAGCTTCACTACTGAGGAACATACACTTGAAGCATGGACCCATTAACTTTTCATATCTCATGCTATGTTTGAAACCAGTTAAGTACTGCTGTCTCTAAATCTCCTTATTATGGAAGGGTTTGGCATAGCTGGGACAGCTAACAAAGATCAAGCAACCTGAACTCCTGTCTGGCTTTCTATCTGGTACAGCACAGATGCAGCAGTTTTGCTGGTGGATCTGCTCTTCACAATAAGTTGAGGCCAACATCAGTGCGTTTGGACACCACTGACCACAAGATTTTGTTGGCCCGTCTAAAGAGAATCACGCTTCTCAGGAGATACCAGGACGTTGTTTTGAGTGATCACTTATCTGCCCTGATGGCCTTCTCTTGAATAATTCCACAGGAGTCTGCTTTGCCCTTTTATAAAATGGGGCTAGGAGAGTGAAGGAGAGAATTTGGGCTGTGTAGGATCACATATGCAGCTCTGCTATCAGACCCAGATGGCGTGGTTCATTACTGCCCAAGACAGGCATGGATGAAATCAGTCTGGCCAAAGGTCACTCAGGTGGGAGACTGACAATGCTGGCATGTCCAGGAAAGCATCTGAAGCATGGCAGAGATAGTCTGCTCTGTGTAGGCTTGCTTATTTATTAAAGTTCATAATCCGAGAGGCTTCTGTATCTGATCACTTGTGGATTCACAAGAGTGGGATCGGTAGTGGTTAGAAGCCCCATTCTATCAGCATTTGGCTAGACTTCCCACAGTCTTTTTAAGATTCAGCCCATGAGACAACGCAGCCTGGTACAGGTAACCATTAGAATATGTTCCATATGTGACTATTATTGAGGGCCACTTGGAAACTATTACTAGTGAGCGATGGAAACTATTACTAGTGAGCGATGGAAACTATTACTAGTGAGCGATGGCTTTCTGCACTACATGAAGCTCACCACATTAGTTTCTGGTTATAATTCAAGGTGTTGACATAAATGTGGTTTGGGTCACAGTCAGCTGAGAAGCTGTTTCTTTCACAAGGCATTGTAACAATGATAGAGATTAACTGAGGAGTTTTTATGAACGAGTTCTGAAAGTCTTAAAACTAGTTGTACACCATTTTGTGGTGAAAGGCTCTCAAGATCTGCATTTTGCTTTTCTTGTTGGCCCCAACATTAGGGTTTGGGGAAAATAGATTTATTTCATTTTGTAATTTATAAATAGAAATTTGAAAGCTAAAGGGGGAACAGGTTTTATCTTGGATATGTATGTATTATGCATTTGTTTTTAGATTACAGGTGTGCATTCAGTGAACATCTGATAAGCACATTGTATAATTTTCAAATTCCAAAGGGGTTGAACAGGGACTATGGATTTTTCTCGCATTACAACAGGTGATTTGACCTCCCCCTCCTCTATGTGCTGTTCCCCAGTGTTTTGAATCCTAACACCTACTTTGATTTGCTGTTACAGCCTGACCTGATGCTATGTCATACACTCCCCTGCATTTAATTTCCTCCCACTCTGTAACTTTCCTATCTTCAAAGCGTCTGACGAAGTGGGATTTTCTCCCACGAAAGCTCATGTGATTAATAAATCTGTTAGTCTTTAAAAGTGCCACAGGACTCTGTTGTCTTTCTACAATAGTTTCTATAATTTTCAAGGTAGATTATAGGAGAAAGGGCTTACTCCTTTCAACTTGACCCTACAGTAGAAGCCATAATGTTGACATATCTGTCTCCATGGCCACA
The DNA here is from genome assembly GCA_007922175.1 of Pelusios castaneus. Taxonomy (NCBI): domain Eukaryota; kingdom Metazoa; phylum Chordata; order Testudines; family Pelomedusidae; genus Pelusios; species Pelusios castaneus. The sequence goes on from ML685776.1 coordinate 7,308,949, forward strand.
GTGTGGTATCACTTTACTGCAGGATCCAGCAGGAGAAGCTTGGTAGAAGGAAAAAAAGCACTTAGCTAAGTATCAAGGAAGATAATATAGAAAACAAGCAAAGGAAAAAATTAATAAGGGCTCTCAGACTGAAGAACTTTTAAAATAAGGTTTCCTAAAACAAGTAAATCATCACTTAATATTCATAAAAGAATTACATAAACCTACCTCTTGGCATGTCTCAATAGTCTTATCTAGGAACGTCTGAAATTATGTTCAGTTTACACAAGCCAAAAGTTGAAGATAATTAGTAATTAAAACAGTTTTGGATCTAGTGTGGAGTAAGAGGATTTAACTGTGACCCTGGGAAAGATTTTATGGTTTGTCCATTATGTTGAAGAGGAATCTGATGGAAATCTAGAGAAAGGTACACTACCATCTTTAGGAAAGCAAGAAGTAGAAAAGAAAGCTAATAGCTTGTGTCTCACGGGTAAGGGTATTAGGAGTCCTCCTGAATCCTCTTTGTATTTCAAAAATGCTACAGATACAGCAGGAGGTTCCACTACTTAAGAACAAGATACCCATTTGAAGACTAAGTGCTGAAGACTGTAAAGCAATGAGGGAGCTATGATATTTAACAGGAATACATCTGTATCAAAGCTGACCACATGCCAAGGAAGTGCATGGGGTTACATATTCTACAGATTCTCCTGAAGGAAGACAAAGGCAGTTAGGCAGCCTGAGTGGATCCTTCATCTGAAGTACCAGTTTTATTAGGCAAGTAACAAGTAGGTCCCGACGAGGGTTTGAAATTCTGAGACTACAAAGGGCTAATATTGCCTGTTAAAGAACACAGAGAAAAGATTTTCAGTTTAGGATTTTAAGATAATGATATCATTGTGATAAACTACAATCAAGCAGATGTTCAGTGTGCACAAAAGATACTCATACTGTTACTTCATCCTCCTGCTCTTCATTCCTATATTTTATCCATCTGTTGAATGTTTTCATTCACTAAAGTTATAAGCTTTCAAGTGCAGGGATTGACCATTTACAACACGGATGCACAATACTTAGCGGAGTCCCTGACTGGAGCCGCAGGGCAGGACTGTAATAAAATAAATTCTTAATTCAATTGGTTTGGAGTTCCTGTATACACTTAAGAGGCTTTTAGTAATGCTTTCTATTGCTTTTCAAGTCCGTTGCTCTTCTCTGTTTTTTGGATATAGCCCTTTACTAAGCATTTGTTTAAAATGTCTTCTTCCTCGCAGAGCGACTGCTTTATCTGAATGAACAGTAATATACAGAAGGGGCTGGAATCACAAACACGCCCGCCTTCATAGCACACTACCAATTATAAAAGTAGCTGGAGCAAACCTTAAGAGATGGTAAATGCTAAAAACATGGGTTAGTTTGGTGGTAGCAAAAGCTTTTACTTTACCTTCAGCTGAAAAGATTCAGCCTACAGTGTGTAACTAGCTGTTGGGGGGAGGGGTGGGGAATCAAAGCTGCACCAACAAAATATTGTAGTGCCAAAATTAAAGTTAAAAAATTACAACAATTAGCAAAGAATTAAGAAAAAAGGTTAATAAAGATAATAGTGGCTCCAGGAGACCACAATTTCTAACAGAGCCATTCAACACTATCAGTTTAGCAAACAAGACTGAGAAATATACTGATGAAATGCTAATGAGGACTTGCCTAAACTTATAGATTAGTTTTATAGGGTTATTAAAATGGTAGCAAATAAGAGACCAGCAAACTGGATGATGGGAACTGGAGGTTTCCTAAAGAAAGAATGATCAGAGGAAAGAGTAAAACCATTGGTGGTAATTAACTGTGAATTTATTAGGTGTCAGAGAACTAGAAGGGTTTAATACCAAGAGTAAATAGCAGATCAAGGAAATAAATCTAATCTCAATAAGAGTAAAATAAGAAAATAGAGGACTAAATCTGTAAACAGCACTACCTACTATGAAAAAATGCTTCAACAAATGCCTAAACAAACTGCACGGACAAGCCCAATAAAAGTCTTCTGGGTAACTATAAAAATGGGAGTATAAAGACAATTGGGACCGGTTCTGTTTTTAATATGTTAATTACAGCACAGAACACATTCATACAATAGCATGCATATAGTTTAATAGTCTGCACACTGTGTTAAGGAGAGGCTGCAAAACAAAGACAAGCTAGAAAATTCAGAAATACGGGCTAACAGAACTAAGAAAGTTACAATTAGATAAATAGAAGATAAACTGTGCTGCCTGGCACAAAAATGAAAGCAGAACAGCAGCAACAAGGACAAGGATCTAATGATGACAACAAATCAGTTATACACAAGCTTGCAGTGCAATACTGTTAAAAGCCTCCCAAGGTTATCAAACACAAGCCCAGAAAGAATACTTCTACAGACTCACAAATGTATACCCAATTTCTTGGATCTTTTTTCTAAGAGGATCAGCTCTAATAAATTGAGAAGGGAGGGAATGACTAAAGAGAGAGACCTGTCAGATGACACTTGAAACCCAGTGCCTTACTGCAAGTGGTCATTAAAAGGCAGCTGGAATCACTGAACTCGCTACATTAAAGTAATCAAAATGAACTGTTTAAGTCTGGGAGGGTTAAAGCTATTTTTGGGCCCCTGTTGAGCTCCCAGTTCAGAAGAGCTGTGCTGCTACTGCACCACCTCCCAACAAACAGGAACTCTGATGGGGGGGCATTAGGCACACAGGAGCCCCAAAACAACTCAAATAATTTAAAACAGAGTAAAACTAGAATTACATTACTTTTGAAGAGAAAAAAGTCATAAATAAAGGTAACATCTTCGTGCAAGACTGGAAGTGTTAGCAAGCGTTCTGAATAAATTCAGTCCCTAATTATATATTCTATCTCTATTAGATATGGCATTTACTTGTTCTTCTAAAGTGTGGGCTCACTATGCTTCTCTCTTCTGCCAGTGATGGGAATTCATATATACATATATTTAACAGGCATTTTGTTTGCCCACAGCTTTAAGAATCCTCAGGGTGAGAGTAATTTACATTGATGTAAGATATTATAGGGTAGTATGCTTTCACAGAACCTTTGCATATGCTGCTGTCTCACAGATTGCTGTGGACTTCTACATCTAAATTTTCATTTAGGAGGAAAGTTTCTAGCCTTCCTGTCTGCAATGAAAACCTTAAGAGGGTATTTAAATACACACAGTCTTATTGATTCTGCAGAGAAATGGTCTTAAACAGCAACAAAGTGATAATGAAATTTCATAATTAAAAGTCAGCTGGATTTGCCCACTGCAGTTGGCGATCTTTTTCCCTGTCTATGTTCCTTAGAAAACTGATGTCAGAACACGTACTTACAAAGAGCTAGGACAGCTGGATTTGATTTTGATTTCAGCTACCATGAAGAGGAAAATGATGCAAGACTGTGAAATATGACCCGGGACACTCAAATAAAAAGACTTAACTGCTATTCTTAATATGTAGGTCTGTTAAAGTGGTATAGCGCATACATAAGAGTTAAGTTTTAGTTAGACTATCTGCACTGCCTATATGATTTAAGCCCTCTGAAAATTAGATTTCTGGAAATTCAACATTCTTAACTCAAGTTTATTCAAGAGCCCTTCTTCACCTCCAGGAATTTTAAATCACTGAGAATCTAAATATGTTAATTGTGGTGTCTAAAAAGTCAAATCAACATCATCTTTTTTAATACCTCCAACTTGAACATGAATGCACATAAATCGTAGTGAAGTGGTTAGCAATAACTAGATGCCTTCCAACTGTTGTCTCATGGCTCACCTAAACACGTTAGAACAGTGATATTCTTCCCAACTTCAAATGTAAAGGAAGGGTGGTTGAAATATGACTCCTTACTTTGATATCACCATCCCTTCACTACAAGTTATTCGCTTTAGTGTTCAAGCTGGAGATATTAAAAACGGTTGAGTTGATCTAATTTTAACTTGATAATTAAGATCTTTTGACACAAAATGAATTATTACATCAGAACACTGATGAGAACCAAGGACCTGAATATCAGGTTGCAAACGTCCATTTCTAATTACCTTAGCTTTAAGAAACAATGCAACACTGTTTCCACCCAGTCTACTAGTTTATATGTTACAGAAATTTATCATTTTAGTTACTGGGCTAGAATTTTTACAGGTTAATATTACTGCAACTTAGAACTATTATGATAGTAGGAGTATTTTTGTATGGTATTATCTGAAGGCCCCACTTGGGATGGAAATTCCATTTTGCCAGGAAATGTACACCAACAGAAAGAGTTATTTCCATTTGAAACACTTAAAGAGTGCACCAGTCCGTGAAGTGCTTTACAGACACACTGAAAGACATGGTCTTAGAATATGTCTCCCAACATGAACCAAAAATATTGGCACAGGCCAGTTATTTTGCTTGCATTTTAGAATTAAGATATTCAAGAGACTATACTTGGTCAGAGGTTCTCCTTCAGGTGCTCCTTGGTGATCTTCTGTTTCTGCAGTCTCTTCCACCGGAGTGGTCTGTTCCATTTCACTGCAAAACAGCAAAAACAAAAAACAAACAAAAACAAAAAAACCCCTAGGTCATATTGAAAGCTTAAAATATCAATAGAGTCCTCCCTCCCCCCCCTGCTTTTTTTAGATATGCATATCTCATGGGAAACTGAAGAGCAAATCCCTTCTGGAATTGTCTAGATAAGTTTTATCAGAAATCTTCTGTGATTATAAGAGTTCCCAATTTTCTGTTCATTCAAAAACCACAACAAAACAAATGAGACTGGTTTAGTATGCAAGTAATACAAGATTGTATAATGGGAAGTACTGGAAATCCTTGGGAAGAGGTATCCACAAATATGTGAAAGCCAGAAGTGAGCATGATCAAGGTAAGAGAAAATTCCACAGCAATCGGACCTAATGTCAACATTAGATCACTTCACACAGCTTAATAATTTTGGTAAGTCAACATGAATTTCACAATACTTTTCATAACATTGAAGAGGTATTAATCTAAATTAAAAGCATTAGTTGTACTAAGTTTCTGTATTTCATTCATCAGCATAGAAAATGAGCACATAATTGAGACAATACAACTAATGTTGTATTAAAGTTAATATGAATCTTTGTGGTACTTGGGATACAGGACTGGAATGACTACCAGTATTAATATGGCAATTCCTTTTTGCCTATCTGATGTGCCAGATGCTTCAAAGAAAGGTGTAAAAATCCCATAATCAACAATTATTGAAATATAGTTATGGGAGGAAAGCTGTTTCTTTACTTTGTTTATATCCTGAAGCAAGAGTTGATAGCTATCTTTATTTGTAGCTAGTGTAAGATGGTAACTGCAGATGATATTCTTATTGACCTTTATATGAATTTTCTAGTCATATATACCCAATTCAACATCTTGTGGCACTGATTTCCTCAAGTTAGTTGTATGCTATGTAAAGACAATATAGCCTAATAAGTGTAAGATTTTATTTTCCACCCCACTGGCTTTAATGGCTATTACAGAGACTTTCACTTTAAATTAGAAGTTTTGGCTTCCTTTGCCCCAATGTAAGCCAGCTCAGGAGGATCCAGATAAGCAATGTAGTCCTGTTATGTCCCCTTGGAACAAATGGTTTGGAGGAAAGCTGGTTTATGCAGTTACCAGAATAAGATCTAACTGAAATAGCAGCACATATCTGCTGTGTCAAGGGTAGAAAAGGTGATTCGGAGTCCTGTTCTCGGTTCAAGACGATTTCAAACAGAACCAGATAAAGAGTACAGAATACTTTTAAAGTCCTAGATATTTTGGCCTGGGCTACACTAGAGAGTCTTATCAACAAAAGTCAGCTTTTGTCGACAAAACAGTGCTGGTGTACACACTGCAAATTCTCCCAACAAAACTGTCCTGTTTTCCCACAAAATAAACCCACCTCAACAAGACATGTACGGCTTTGTTGGCATAGCTAGGGTGACGCAGTATCAATGCAGACACTGTATACTCTTACAGCGATGGACGGTCACGATGAAACTGACAAGAAAGCTACGGGCCCATCTCCCCCTCCTGCTGCAGTTAGTCAGGATGCAGGCAAGCCAGAGGCAGCTGCAAGCCCTGCAATTGGTTCCCAGCTCCAGCAGCCATGCCAATTTCAGGGGTCAGTTGTGAAATTGACATGGCTTCCCCAGTGGGAAGCAGGTGGGGAAGCTTCTTGACTTCTCATCCTTCTTCCAGCAGGGACCAGGAATCCGTCGCCCTCGCTTGCAGCTGGGGCCCGGGCTTCTCGCCATGCTGCCAGCTGAGAAGCCAGGGCTGCTGATTCCCAGTCCTGACTGGGAGCTGGGGCCAGAAGTCAGGGAGTTTCTCCACCTGCTCACCACCCAGGAAGCTATGTCAACTGCATGGCTGAGTTGTGAAATTCTCCTGACTGTCCGTCTGGCTGTGAGCAGGGAATAGCTGCCCCACCTCCTAGCTGGGATGGGAGCGAAAGTGGGAAAGGAAGGAGAGAGAGCATGGAGCCTGAGAGTCGATGGGCTCTCAGCTCCCCACACGGCCCCTTAGGTTGGTAAATGTGCTCCTGATGAGGGTGCACTCCACTGACCCAGGAGAGTAGTGTGGACATCAGCTACTGCTGTAATTATAACGGTGGTGGTTTGACTCGTTTTTTTTATTGTAGACAAGGCCTTAGTTACCAATGTAGAGTTCTCTTTAAAATTTATCCAGGCTAGTCACAGTGTCCAAGCCCACCATTCACTGAAATAGAAAAGCCAATTATACTTCACTCCAGTCGAAAGAGGACATGACCCTAGGCAAAAAGATGCTTGCAAGCCTGCCATAAATAATAATCTCCTGGCTAGAATCTATTCAGCAAGCTTGAGCAAAGGGGCCAGTATGAAACTCAGAAAACTGAACAGCTGGATTCACCACAACGGTTGAAGATAGGGTGAATGGATAATGCTTGAAATGAAGGCCACTGTGATCAAGCATATTGCTTTACAGAAATTATTATAAACTAGAACGGGAACAGACTTGCATTGTACCTCAGGTCATCTTTAACTGTTCCCCAGTTGCAAGCTCCACTTCCACCCCCTTTGTCTTCTGTTCTGATTCCTCTAGAGACAGAAACAGTAGACTTCAAATTAAGAAGTTCCTCCCTCGTTTAGGCACCGAACCAAAAGCAGTATTAATTTTTTGATTATACTCTTCCTCACCCCAACCCTTCAAAAAGATACAGAGGCACTTGAGGTGTGTGTTTGTTACCAGTATATTAGATGAGAGTAATAGATATACAAAGCACTTACGTTTTATCACTCCCACTCTGTCTTTCAAATTCCCGTTTCCCTCTTTGGTCATAGCCATTAAGACTTCTGTTCATCCCACCACCTCTTCCTCGGCTTCGCATTCCACCTCTTCCTCCGCCACGACCTCTCATTGGTCTTTCCCGGTCAAATCTGTCAACTGGCCTGGAAGACAAGGAAGACTTCTAGTCAGACTACTTCTAAAGAAACGTTAAGAGGAGAAAGTCTGGTGTTATACGCATGCTTTAATGACAACAGACCAATAATCACTCCCTATTACTAAAAGTTTTTTAGAATACTTCTTTCACTAGCATACACTGATATTATGACAAGACTGGTGCTCTCTTTTTCAGCATTAAAAACAGACAGAAGCTAAATGTGAACAGAATGTTGGATCCGCATTCTTTTATCCTTATGCCAGTAATAGGGACTGTATTAATTTCTTTCTTTTTAAATATACCAAACATCTTTAAGCATTTTATTAGGCACCTTTACTACTCTCAGACCTTAGATTTCCACATAGCAGAGTGTAAGATCTGGACTTTTTCAAGTCAGCCTACCGTGAGAAATAATAATTTAAAAAATAAAACATTTTCAACCCCATGAGCACAATAAACTCTAAAGGATTTGTTCCAGTACAAAGACAGAAAGCAAGACTGATTTATCTAAGTTCACTGACCAAGCAGCATGCAACATGTTGAGGAGCAGATCTGGTTCATTAGCTAATATGGGTAAACGCAGGGCCCCCCTTGTATTCTGTAATCATAGAATTTGATGCAGAATACACCCCCTGCTGCAGAGTTGTGCTCTAGAACATCAGGTTTTGTTTTGTTTTTTTTAAGTTTCTAATCCTTATGTCTGCAAATAACCTTGAAAATGTGAGCCATGAGTACCCAATAACCAACTGAATCTGCAAGGAGTCGGAAATGATAGTCCTGAAAGGTGTGAGCTGCCTAAATCATCTCATTCAGGGCTCCCCAACTCTGACTAACTGTAGAATCCAGCATTTCCCCACCACCCAATATATCACAGAATTCAGCAACTTTTACTGCAGCATGTGTTATTTTGCTCTTGTTCTGTACCTTTCCCCACAAGATGATCATAAGAACCACCATACTGGGTCAGACCAATGGTCCATCTAGCCCAAAATTCTGTCTTCCAACAGTGGCCAATGCCAGGTGCTTCAGAGGGAATGAACAGAACAGGTAATCATAAAGTCATAAAATCATAACCCCAGCTTCTGGCAAACAGCAATCCTTGCCCACCTGGCTAATAGTCCCTGATGGACCTATCCTCCATGAACTTAACTAGTTCTTCGTAGAACCCTATTATATACTTAGCCTTCACAACATCCTTTGGCAAGGAATTCCACAGGTTGACTGTGCACTGTGTAAAGAAATATTTTCTTTTGTTCATTTTAAACCTGCTGTCTACTAATTTCATTTGGTGACTCCTAGTTTGTGAGTTATGAGGTATAAATAACACTTCCTTATTTGCCACACCAGTAGTCATGCTTTTATAGACTTCTCTCATATCCCTCCCTTAGTGATCTCTTTTGCATGCTAAAAAGTCCCAGTCTTATTAACTTCTCCATAACCCTAATCATTTTAGTTACCATTTTCTATACCTTTTCCAGTTCCAATACATCTTCCTTTGAGACGATGCAACCAGATGAACACACAGTATTCAAGATGTGGGTAAATGCCAGATTCCACAGTTAATCAGAAAGTGGGGGCCCTGACTGAGATAATGGGGCAGCTCAAACCATGGGATTTATAAAGAGGCAATATGATATTTTCAATCTTATCTGTCCCTTTCCTAATAATTTCCAACATTGTTAGCTTTTTTGACTGCCACTGCAGGTTGAGTGGATGTCATCCAGAGAACTACCCATAACGTCTCCAAGATCTCATTTTTGAGTAGCAACAGATAATTTAGATCCTATCAATATATATGTATAGTTGGGATTATATTTTCTAACGTGCATTATTTTGCATTTGTCAACACTGAATTTCACATGCCATTTTGTTGCCCAGTGAACCCAGTTTTGTAAGCTTTGGACTTTACCACCTCACTATTTACCCCTTTTTCTCAGAATCTTTATGAATATGTTGAACAGCACTGGTCCCAGCACAGACCCCTAGGGAACACCATTATTTACCTCTCTCCATTCTGAAAATTAACCATTTATTCCTACCCTTTTAAGCAGAAAGAACTGCATTTCTTTTGGGGGGAGAAGGGAAGTGGGGTGGTGGTGAAAGAGAGCCACAGCTTTCAGCCAAAGATCCAGGATAACAAGAAATTCTGGTTGCGGCACCCAGCAATTTAGAGGCTAGAGCACCAGCTGAGGCGCAAGGAACTGAAAAATGAATCACTACAAGCTCCACAACTCACCTATCACTTATGGAGCAGGAAGGGTATTCTGAGCTCAACTGCCCAGACAGTCCTAACCACTGAAACCCAGAGAGAGATGGGTTGCCCACTGAACACAGTTGGGGGGCTGTATATGGGGGGCGGGGTAGGGGAAGGGGTGGAAGAAGAGACACACTATGCACGTGGAGGGAAATCACAAACACCGCCGTTGCTGAAAGTAAGCACTGACAAGTTATACATCAATGATCATCTTTGACAAGGAGCCAGTTACGTTGATATGTTTGGGCAGCGGTATTTCATAGAAATACGATCAGTGAGCGTCGCCACAGAATTTAAGGATTTATGGAATTTGGCCTTGCTTTGCAGCAGAGTATATGAAGTACACAATTAGATACAATTACTTAAAATGTGGTTGTGGAGAACATCCATGTGCTGAGGTTGTGAAACAGTAAGTACTGTATAGCAGACACTGAAACCAGCCCTTTAAACCAACTGCTTAGCTACCAAAAAGGCCTGACGTGAAGACAGACCCATGCAAGATTCTGACAACTGTGTACATATAGGACAATTTACTTGAGCTGATAGGTTTTGTTATATCAGTCCTTGCACACCCCAAACTGGGCTATCACGCTAAGGCGCTAACTAAATGGTAGTCCATGAAAGGCTCTCAGGACACCAAACCCTTCATTAAAGGCTACCTTGCATCTTCTTAAGTAGTACATACTTTTCTACTGTGAACTCCACTTGTCTCTCCTTTTCATATGGACGGTATTCCCTGAAAGAAGGTCTCCATTCAGCTTTGTCTTGTTTTACCTCTGTTCCCCTGTTATCATTCCATCCTTGTTGTTCTCCCCTTTTAGAAGCTCTCTTCTGACCTGCACAACAGAAAAAATTATATAGAGTCTAAACATAAGCAGCGTTAATGGATTAAGTTGCAATTGCCAAATTATTGGTTCAAAAGAGATGACTATGCCACCATACAGTCCTCTATTTTTCCACTCCCACCAAGACACTATAAGCGAAGCTGGTAGTGCCCATGGTTAAGGTTGCCTAACACTTCCTACTATAAAAGACCGTATCTTCTATTGCCTGTAAGTTCGAACTTTAGCCATTCAGGCTGAAATCATCCATGCCAGGCATCTGCCCCAGACTGAAAATTGTGGAGTGTTTCAAGAAACACAGTTCTGCCCTTTCAGATAACAAGATTAGGGGAAATACCTCATTTTGGTCAGGTTAAAAATATGTTATAGGAACTCTGTCTCTCCTGTGCTCTTGCAAAGCTCACTCTGCAGGCACCTAGGTGGCAAGATGGCAGAACAGCCTGACTGGAACGCAAGAGGGGTGAGGAACTAGGCAGCAGCAAGTGCCAGAGGATGGAGAACAGGACTCAGGGAACTGAACATGAATAAGAGCAGAGGGAGGCAGAACAGGCAGATTTATAACCCCCAGAACACATTTCTCTCCAATCTGGAATTGGATCCACAAGTTCCCAGTGACTACATTCCTCCTCTATGACCAGTAAACAGATGTGACACCCACCAGCAAAGTGTCATCCTCTCTAGCGATGGTCCAGAGAAAGTGACAATTACTGGTGACACATGCAGTGATGCTGTTGTCATGTCAGTCCCAGGATATTAAGAGTCAATGGGGTGAAGGCAGGCATTTTACTGGACCAACTTCTGTTGTGAGAGACAAGCTTTCAAGCTGATGCAAAGGTCGCTTTCAAGTCACAGAGCTTTGTGTAAGCTTGAAAGTTTCTCTTGCTCATCAAGACCAGCTGGTCCAATAAAATATATTATCTCACCCATCTTGACTCTCTAATTATACTGCTATCAGTTAAGTTACTCTGTTAGTTCAAATGGAATGAGTCTGTGCAAAGAACCTAACCTGCTGATGAAATGCAAGTGCGATTATGATGCCACAAGAAAAAAAACCAAACAGATTCTAAATTAGGAAATTACACAAGTTACATACGAGAGAATGTAAAGCTTACAAAGCCAAGCACTCAAGAATTAGGAAATGCCGGAACCGAAGCTGCCTATGCAATCTTAACTCCCACCCCCTTCTATGTATGCACTATGATACGATCTTTAATTACCTGATCCCATACTATTTTTTTCATAAGACCGAATCTCACACAGCACAGAGGATGTTCTCTAATGAATAAAGCTCAGTGCAATGATTCCATATATTGGATCATTGCCTCAACTATTCCAAAAGTTGGCATGTGTGCAGTGAATGAGGCACGGAATCACAGGAAACAAAAGAACAGTCTTATATTTAATGCCACGTTGGAGAACTGAGTTCTATCCCTCCCTCTGCCACAGAATTCCTATTGGATACTAGGCAAATTACTTCAAACTTTTTACAGCTGATCACTAGAGATGTTTATTTAGAGTGCCCAAAATGAGACTGAAGGCCCAGATACGCAGATGTATCGAGCACACAAATGCAACTGACGTCAATGGGAGATGAGCTCTGGACATATGAAGCGCTATAAAAACATTAAAACAACAGAGTCCTGTGGCACTTTTAAAGACTAACAGATTTATGCCACAGGACTCTGTTGTTTGTCTGCAATAGACTAACACGGTTACCCCTTTGGAACATAAAATCATTAAGTGACCTTAAAACAAATCACAGTCTAAGTGTCTCAAGTTGGGCATCCAAAATCAGTGGTCACATGGCAATATTGACCTGTGCGCTTCAGTTCCCTCATCTTTAAAATGAGGGAAATACTATTTATCTCGAACAGATATTGAGAGGATGAATTCAATAATCTTTATGAAGTACTCAGATACTATGATGAGGGCACTATAGAAACACAAACAAGAAAAATAAGAGGGTCAATGTAAGGTTTGCATGACAAGTATTAAATAAAGGCTGAGGACACTGAAAATATTTTAAAAATACTCATTCAATCAGAGGCAGGGGTCCTGTGGAAAAGGTTATATTATGATCATGCAATTAAGGACTTTCACAACACATCTGCATGAGGGGCCTCACTTAATGTTCCATGGAAAACAGTTTCATCAATTGCAGCTTAATTCTCTCTCACTAACTTCCACTCTCTCAGAAATGTATGAGATTTTCAGAGTTCACACAGTAGAATGCAGGTCACTATATTGAAAATTATTGTCCCAACTTAAATTGAAAAATCTCAAACCAGTTAGCCTTAGTGCAAACATTTCATACAATATCTTTTCTACAGAATTGAAGACTAAAGCAATTTACAAACTGTCTATGAACCATTCTGTCCATTACTGAAGTGCACCAACAGATTATACACAAGACTCTACAGAACAGTCACTGAAGAACACTATCAATTTGAATCTAAAAGAGGAAAAAGTAGAAATGCAGAGTATGTTATTTACTGAAGTTGGAATCGGGTCAGAAGCTCAGGTTAACGTCCCATATCTAGTGCAAGATGGTTGTTAATATTATGTAGGACAAATTAACAGAGCCACACTATTACATCTCATCTAACAGAGCAAATCCACCAATAATTTTAACACAGGGCACAATAAATAATGTGATTATGACCATACAGATTGCCCCCTAAGTGTCCACATATCCCAGCCTGCTACAAAAATGAAAAAAGATTCTGGAGCACAACTAAGAAAAAGTAACTCTCTAGCCTAGTGTTGTGAAGGTTAGCTTTCAAAATATTAACTGACAGAGTGATATTTGCACGAGAATGCAGCCAGATCGAAACAAGGAGCTGTGAAGGGAGTCAGCAGCTATTCCATTCCTCTTGCTGGGCTATTGACTCTGAAGCCTAATGGTAAGAGTGTCAACACTTAGCTTGTTACTTCTGCAAAAATGTCAACAGTGTAAGTAGCTAACATATTTCACTGCTGTTGCATGTAGTAACAGACATTGATGAGTAGCAGGGCAGCTAGTTGCTGTCTTGACATATGGGTGGAAAAAAAAAATGAGTTAAACCCCACTGCCCCCACCACCCATTAACAAAGCCTCAAATACCATGTCATTATCAAAACACAAACCCAACATTCACACTTAACAGGTACCCCAACGACCTTCCCTGCCCCAAATAGTCCTTGTCCAGTTGTCAAAACATCTATCTATTATACCTTTCCACATCCCCAAATCTACAATGCCATTTATTTTCAATATAAAAATCTGTGGCACACAAAATTGAAAGATTTGGGAAAGCCGAAAATACAATGAATTTAACTATCAAAGTAAGATTACTGTCTTGATTGACTAGAACTGGGAGGAGGAGCACACCTAAAGAGACAGTTGTTTGTAATTTAGAAGTCACTGTCATGGGATATGGCACCATGAAAGGCATTAATTCATTAATGACTCAGGAAAGGTATAGTTGTAAACCAGTAGAATTTGCTTTTACATTTCCTTTAAAAAGGACAGGAAACTGCATAAAAAGAGACATTGAAACAGGGACTGAGCTTGCATATTTAAGTTTTTATGGGTAACAATGAATACAGAGGAGGACAGAACTAAGGTGATCCATACAACTTTAATTCTGGCATTTCCTACCTTTTAATTTAAATGCTTGACTTTACGATCTTTTTTTAAAAATTTATGTCTAATATGAAAGTTGCAATACAAAGTCAAGACTATTTTAGGTATCTATTTCATATAATGTGACAGTGAACTAAACAGAGATGGAATTCCACCTTCTGATCTTGTGCTTTTGATATGCCAGCATTTTGTAACAGAATTGCCTACAGCTGTTTTCCCCTACATGGTCCTTATGCCCATATAGCTGGAATAATTATATTGGAGTTAGCCATTTTAAAAAAAATGCTGCCGTTTTCACAACTACCACCATGATCATCTAGGATTCCTTAAAACACTCAGTATCTTAATGCCTCCCAAAATGATAGATAATACAATCCATCTTTAAAGCAATAAGAATTATGGCTAAACTGCACCATCTCCAAAGTATACAAGTTAGCGATCGGAAGAGAATCATCTAAAATGTTCGTAAATGGTTTAGAGACAAACTGAACAGAGCTTTTTATTACTGCAGGATCAGCAACTTTAAATTTGCCTGGACTGATAAAAGAATGCAAGCTCTGCATTTCACTGGATACTTTCAATAAAGAGCTGGCAAATGCATTTGATGACTGTTCTAAGAATGAGTGAGTTAACGTCGAGAGACAATTACAAAGCTGTAATACCTACATTTCATACCCATCCTCTCTCCTCCTCCTCCTACTGCCACATACAAAAACAGCTCAAGGACCAAAAAACAAGGCATTTGCAATCAGCAGTAAATATCCACCACTATTTTGAAAGAATAAAGTACCACCACAGGTTTGATAGTCTGAAGAGATCTATTCAAAAAAACTTTGGTCAAATAACTAATGCAAGTACTACTGGCCTTTGTAACCTAATAATTGGATTCCCAAATTATTAGATTTAATAATTGTGAATTAGAATTTAATTCACAAAGAAAGCATAGAAAGAGAATACCTTGGATTAAAAAAGAATTTAATATTGAGCTGTGCAAAGACACCTTAAAAAGACAACTGGACTTATGCCTTACACATTTCCTTTACAAACTGCTCACTTTTCAGGTGACCCCCCAGGATTAAGTGGGAACTCACTTAGGAATAAAAGTTGAGAACCAATCAAAACAAATTTTTATAAGGCAGCTGATTTACAATATTATTCAAATACAACAAAACCTCCTTTAAAACTACAAAAAAAATTATCTTGAAGAACTAATGTTACATAAAACTTTTGAGCAGACCCTGAAAGAGCTTTAGTAGTTGAAGATCTGAAGTTACACAACATGTAAACAAGTGAAATTCAAATCGTCGTGAAATATGCTGAATATTTAAAGTCAGATTTTACATATTGCAAGGAACAGCTCTTAGCTGTTCTTTTTCTAGTCCAAGTAATCCATGTAACAAAGTAATTTAGATCAAGCTACTACAGTGAAAATTGCACAGTAGCACTTTAGCCCTAATAGCAGAATCTTATGCTTTTAATTTGCAGAGTCCAGTAACAAGTCCCTGGAAGTCTATTACAAGCCAATTCAAGAAAACAAATGTCACTTACCTTTAAAACAAAACTGTACCCTTCAAAGTATATGTGCACTATTAGAAAACTCTACAGTTGTGTCAAATTCAGCCTGGAAGAAGTTTACCAAGCTCTTACTTAGTTTTTTCTACCAGACTGGAGATACCCTGGATCCTGTATTAAGTCCAGCAGTAAGCTTTCAATCAAGCCACATCCAGGCAAGGCTCCTATGAATTCCAATTGCCTACTAGGGACAAGTTTGGATTTTTGGTAGTATCATGAATCCCAAAACTGGGAATACACCAGTGCTGACACAGATCAGTCATCCAAAATGGTGTCCTTCATCAGTTCAAATAAGAAAACGTGTACCCTTCCTGCCTATGCAGATATGCTTATGTCTAACGGTAGCTGTGACTTTTCATCACAACACAGGAACACAACACCACCCCAAAAAACAAGTCACAAAACTGTTAGCAATGTTCCTCTACTACAGTCAGATTATTTCAGTGCTTAGGAAGTATTTTTATGTGCCTACATACAGCCATAAAGTCCAGAGTGCATAGTCTGGTACCTTCCTCTAGCATGACCACACTCAGGGTTACCATCAACTTCTCTTTGTCAACATACTGATTTAGCAAAATACAATGAGAATCCTGTGGCACTTTATAGACTAACAGATTTTCTTCAGCATAAGCTTTTGTGGGCTGGATGGATCTGACGAAATGGGTTATAGCCCACGAAAGCTTATGCCGAAGAAAATCTGTTAGTCTATAAGGTGCCATAGGACTCTCGTATTTTGCTGTACACAGACTAACATGGCTACCCCCTGGAAAATTCATACTGATTTAGTGCCCTAAAATCCAGGATGGGCCAGAACTCTTTTGTCATTTTGATTAGCAAGAAGTATCTGGAACAACCTCCCAAAACCCTGCTCCTGGCCTTTTCCTCTTTTGGCTGGGGACATGTGCTTGATAGCTCTCTGCCAGGAAAAGACTGCCTTAATATCAGGAAGCAAGAAAGCAAGCAGAAAGCATTCAGGACAAAGCAGGGAGAAAAGATACCACAACAGGTTTCTGAATACCTGACCACGTCATCCCACCAACTGAGGCTCAGGAGTACTGCGGGAGATAAAGAGCTCCTCATCTGCCTTCAACAGGGTGGTTCTGGTAGGCTAATGGTATCAGCAAGTGAAGTAGTGATGGAGCTCCTAAAAAAGCTTTCAGCTTTCACTGTTCATTAAAAATGGGCTGAAGACCCTTTGGCTTCTGATGCTATTGAAGCTAAACTCCTTTTAAGCAAGTTACTGATATGGAAGCTAGCTTTCCAAACACAATTCTCTCAGTCATGGGCCTGACAGACACCGCCAGCCCTTTCCACAAATAAAAGAAACTAGGAAGTGTATGATCATCCTCTGTGGAGGATCTCCTTAGTGGACATACTTGGAATTATAAGTCCTGTCACTGCAGGGGCCTCTGCTACTCCCTGCCTGAGGCATATAATGGTCTAGTCTCCCATGAGCTATAATAGCTTAGTCCAGTTACTGGATCTAGCATGTGGGCACTGAATGGTGGAGGTCAGACTAGATTATAGCTCCTTCTAGTCTATGACTCCAATGCATCTGAGCTCAGATAGCAGCCCTCTGCATGCCAATCCTCACTCAGCCTGACCTCACCCAAAACACTGGAAAGAGTCTAAAGCATGGGGTGTCAAACGTGTGGCCTGTGAAACTCTTCCATCCGACCTGTGACTGCGCTCTGTGGGACCGCACACTCTCCCCTAACAGAGAGGTATCATAGAACACAGTTTCACATACACAGCACACCGCTGCGATGTTGCGAGATTGCCGTAGTGTTTCGATTTATGGTATGTACAGCCCACTTGAAGTACATTTAAGGCAAATCTGGCCCACCATAGCAACTGAGTTTGACACCCCCAGTCTAAGGCCTTGGAACACGGATAATGCCTTGTAACGCACTGTTTGCCCCACCACCTCTGGTGCAAGATGCTGACTTCCAAATCTCAGGGTGCAGCATCAGCCTTGAGGGCGAGAGGAAAAACAATACCATTAGCTCCATGGCAACTTTGCAGAGGAGCAGCTGTAACCAGGCAAGGTCTATAGCCTTCTGTTAATTGCACATGAACAACTGAGAGGGGCAGTCTAGAGCAGTGGCTCTCTGCCTATTTATCATTGTGGGTTGCATCCAGTACTACCTTTATAGCCCTGAGGATGTCACATGGGCCACAGCTATGTGCTGATTGCACTGCAGGCTGAGAACCACTGGCCTAGAGGCCACAAAGCAAAGATATTGAACAGTAGACTGCTGCTAGCCACTCCTCAGTACCTCCTCCATCTGTAGTAGTCTCATCCATGACTTGAAGCACAATACTAATGATCTCCGATAGCTGGCAGAGCCTTCAGCTTTGAAGATGACATTGCCAAGTACTCTGAGAGAAAAGCTGCCCTGCCAGACTTAACAGAAAAGAGCTGGGGGCGTGCTGAAGCAGCTCTAGCATAGACTTCTAGTACTTGGCAGCCTTGACAACTCAGGGTTTTAGCTTCAAGAAACTACCCTTTAAAGTGGTCAAAGCCAACCTGGAACCACTCTCCATGTAATCTCACTGAGGTTTCACTGATGCTCCATCAGTGCTCAGGATGACATTGGCAAACACTTGACACCTTCCCCTCCCCGCCCCCAAGAGCATTTTGGTCAATTTCAAGGCAGACAATGCAACAAATCATTATCAGTCTTCAACACTGTTCTGCCTCAGCCAAGGTTTGAAGTTGCTGAATGGAAATCTTGCCTCACGTAAAGTCAAGCTTGAAAAGAAATCAACGGACAAGGGATTTGTTGTTTTTCCTTAACTGAAACTATGCTAAAGCACCAATGCAGGCACAAGACAAACAAAGCTCAACTCACAAAGCAGGTGATGCTGTACTCTTGAACAAGAGCTTGAGTCAGCTCTTAGCACATCAGGTGTAGATGCAGCAAGACAACAGCTTTTGGAGCTTCAAAGAACTATGGGGAGACTGCCAAAATACTAAACACTGGCCAAAACATATGATGAAGCACTGGGAAGACAAGCACTACCCTGAACCACCACCCAGGACAAAGGCATCACCCTTTAGCCAACTGTATGCAAGTGACTGAATGCTAGGAGCATTATAAAAAAGGATACATGAAATTTATGTGAAAAGTTAGCATGACACAGAAGTCTAGCAAAAAGGTAGTTCTTACATCAACTGTGGTCAAGAAGGAAATATTTGGAGAATGCTATTTAGGCATGGTTTGGGGTGGAGTGTGAGTCATTAAGTCCAAGAATGAAAATGATTTTTTAAGGGATTAGGAAGTTTTCCTCTAAGGAAGATAGAAAAATCAAGGACAAGAGAAAGCACATTCCCTTGCTCATGGTGTTGACCATCTATTCTTTCACCCAATTAATGGAATCTGGGTCATTCTGCCCAAACACACACAGCTGCATTTATCCTGAACACAATTAGTTGCTTTCTCTTCTTTAATATCATTGATCCAGTCTTCCTTCTCTAATCCTACTGATAAACCCCACCCTATGCCTTGGTTATACAAACTAAGCCTGTTCTGGCCTACTCACCACTTGTCTAGTCACAAAACTGCTCCTAAAGTTTTCCTGCCACTGTCCAAATATGCGCACAGTTCTACAACACTGGACGTAAAAACAGAAATGACATCCTGGCTCCAATACACATTCAACTGATGTTATATAACATGCAGTCTTTACAGGATCCATGAATGTTTGCAGCCAACTTTGCTATTTAGTAATGCTATTGCTTTTCCTCTAAAATCACTTTACAGACATCAGTAGTTTCCCTTTAATAAATTAGATCCATAAAATCACTGAGCTGCATTTCAGCATTACCCAGGCTCACCTCCAAAATGCTAAAAAGTAAGGACAGCCTAAATAAATGCTGGATCTCAATGTCACTACTCTCCTACATTATTTTGGCTCATGTACTTGAAACAGTTACACCTCTACTCATTTGAGTTTCAGTATTATTGGATTAGTTTCATGGCCTTTCTAGAAGAAGCATTTTAACCTACAGGGAAGAATGGATTTACTTATAAAAGTCAAAGGGTTTAGGTCACATCCCCACTGTTTAGTCTGTGCATCTGATTACCTGCTGTCTGAACAATTTTCAACAGAACATGAAAATAAACACAAGAAGTTTAAATTCAATCACACACATATTTTAGCCTAGCTGGTTCGCCTATTGCTGAACAAAGGTATGACTTCATCTCAGACCTCATAGCTTTTGATTCTGAACCAAGGTAATTAGGCCGATGATTAGACCATGTATCTGAACTTATGAAGCCTCTTTACAGCAGCTAGCTGGACAACCAACCCCCCCCCCCCCAAGTTCTTTAGAGCAGTGGTTTTCAAACCATTGGTCGGGACCCAGTACTGGGTCATAGGCCTTCAGATGCTGGATTCTGGCGCTCCCGCTTATGCCTCTGAAAGACCGAAATGCACTGCTCAAAGATAGGATCATTGTTGGGTCACGGGTATAAATGATTATCTTCAAGCGAGTCCCAAGAAAATATGTTTGAAAACCACTGCTTTAGAGCTCATCCATCAAGAGATGATTGCAGGAGAAAAGCCTGGGGGAGAGAAGAGCCCGCCAGGCGGTCTGTAGGCTGGGTGACCTGGGCCAAGTCATTCAGCCTAGCAGCGGTGCGGGGAGGACAAGGACCCTAGCGCACCTGCAGCGGCTGGCCCGCCCAGGACCAAGAACTCTCCACCCTCGCCGCCAGGGCAGCGCCGCCGGACCGGCTCAGAGCTATTCTCAACGCGGACAGCGGGATCCGAGCCGAGCCGAGCCGATCCGAGCCGACCCCCCCCCCCGTGCTTCCGACTCCCTCAGGGACGAGCTCAGCCGCCTCCCGCTGCCCGTACCCGGCTGCGGCGGGGCCGCTGGGCCGTCGGGCTGTAGGACCTTGCGCTCTTTCTGAGACTCCCTCTTGCCGGCCACTGGGCCGGGTCTCGGGCCGGGGCCGGGGCCGGGGCCGGGTTTCCTGCCAGCGGCAGCAGCGGCGGCCTCGTCGCGCTTCCGACGCTGCTGCTGGCGGCGCTCGGCCTCGCGGAGGACGTCGAAGGGGTCGGACTCGTCGTCCAGCAGCTGGTGGAAGCGGTTCGCCACGGCGCAGCCGAAGCTCTCCTGCATGGCGGCCGCCACCGGGCTGCCCAGCGCCCCCTTCATCATCGCCGCGCGCGGCGGGCGCAACCAACCCCGCGCAGCGCGGGCCGGGAAAGAACGGGCACGGCCAGGCCCGTCAGCAGGACCCACTCCCAGACAACCACCCCATCGCCGCTCAACGCCCGCCCCGCCCCGTGCGCGCCAATGACCAATCAATGCACAGGCGGCCGGCGCTCTGAACCAATCAATACTTCCAGCCTCGCCCCTTTCGAGCCCGACCACCAATACCAGCCAGGGTGAACGCCGGCAACCAATCGGTACATGTGGTCCCGCCTGCTGAGTGCTTGGGCAGCCAATCACATTCATGGGGTGCCACCCAGTCAATCACACGCCACCGACCAATGACGTTTACTGACTATGTGGTCACTGCAGGTTGCTTTACCTCGGCTCTTCGGCGGTGTGGGGCATTTACCCATGTGATCGCCGCTGTTGTGGTAAGTTGTCTCATTAATTATTTATGACGCTATTAATTATTCATGAGCAGGTGGTTCGTGCAGGTGAGGGGCACTCTGGGACAGCCTAAACCCTGTGTGGCCGCAGGTAGGGGGAATGAAGAATTCTCCCACCCACCTGCTACCACCTCTTGTTGGGCTGAACCTATTATAGCCGGGGGTAATCCATTTTTTTTGTCACGGTCCAAATTTCTTGGTCAAGATTTCATCCAGGTGCAGACTTAAAAGAGGAAATAGTTTTTGAAAAAATTTAAAATGAGAACTAAAAATTTAAATTACCGAAGTTGATTAAAATAAATTCAAATTAATTAAAAATTTACAAATCACATTTAAAAAAAAAAAAAAAACCAAGAATGCTAATAAGTCAATAAAGAGATTTTGTTGTCTGTTCAGAAGTGTCTGGCAGTCCAGATTTGGTTTGTAGTCTGGCTGTAGTCTTTCATGGGAGAAAATCCCACTTTGTGTCCGACAAAGTAGCACTTTCTCCTCACAAAGCTCATGTGATAAATAAATTTGTTAGTCTTTAAAAGTGCCACAGGCCTCCTTGTTTGTTTTACACCAACAGAAAATCCCTTCCGTCACTGTAGTAAGTTTTCACATTGCAATGGAACAGAGCGTGGCCTGTGTTGCTTATAGTGTACAGCTAGCCTGAGTAATACTAATTGGTCTCATACTACATACAAAGTTAATGCTACTCAGCTTGGAGTATTACCGTACGACACCATAGGTTATGCAGTGGACAGGGCTGACTCACCCATCTATGTGAACTAGGGCAGGCGGGCGCTTATGGTGCCAAGCTTTAAGGGGTGCCAAATTAGATAGAAGTGAATTTTTTTCTCTATTTAAAAAAAAAATTAATATGTTATCTTATAACATGGGGTGGGGGGTGGGTGGGTATCAAAGTCATAGTTCGCCTAGGGCACACAAAAAAACCCCATTGTGCTAGCCCTGGCCGTGGATCACCTTTGCAAAGGCCAAAGCACAGAATCTCTGGGCACCCTTTCACATTTACTAGTGAAACAGTGCAGATTAACTGAAGTAAATGGAGTTCTGTCCACTCACACTATAGCTAAATTTGACTAAGTACTATATCTTTTCACTTATACCTACTAAATATTATGGTGCCAGCAAAAGCAGCAAAGTGTAAAACATAGGCATTTGCAATGTGTTAACTGATCCGTTTTTCTTTACACAGCAATCCCAGCAAACTGGAAAATGTGCAGACCCAAGGAAAAAGAAAATAACGCTCTTATACTCAGGATATCAGTCATTTTGGTTAGAGGATGGTTGGGAGCAGAGAAAAACAGAATGCCTAAAAGTTGTTCCTAGTAATTGCAAATCTAAAGGCTTTTGGTTGAAGGAAGTCTCCAGGATATCTTAACACAGCCAAATTAAGCTGACCATAAAAATGAAATGTTGAAATTAGAGGTTGAAAGGAAGAGATAGGGATTCCTGATAAATATCCTGGGAGGTTGACCAAAATAGTGTTTCCTTCATCTTTCTTGTGATGAAGGCGCACAGGGCTTGACTTGTTGGGCTGCTAGGTAATGCCACACTGACAACTTTTTTTGACATCTGAGAATTGCTTTCTTTCTTTAAAAATAATAACATAAGGGATTGTCTACATAGAGAAATTAAACTGACTACCTACTGGATGTAAATTAAGATAAATGGGGGGAGGGAGGAGCTCTTAGTCTGGAATGAGTGTCTAGCTAGAGAGCTACTTTAGAATAGCTATTGCACTTTATATTCTCCTACTTTATTCCAAAATAACCTCCCCATGTATATAAATCTCTGTCCTTATGTTTGCAAGGAAAACCATGAAAACATAGTTTAAGTGTAAATCAGTGCAGTACAAACTGCCTGCATCTCTGCCTATCGCATGAAAGAATAGCTGTGAGTGAACTCCCTGGCTGTTGACTCAGATGCCCAGTGATGAAAATTTAAATGTCAGTGTAGTTAGCTATTTCACTGAAGATCAAAGCAGCCATGGAAAAAGAGAAAGAATCATATTATTAAAGCATCTAAACCTCACCATGAGGAACCCAGTCCAGCATATTTCCTGTTCTCACTTGCATTTACAAAGAGTGCACAAATCACATAAGTAATCATAAACATTTTACTAGGCATGTTGCATTTTTTATTCTTCTTATAAAACCATCAATCCAGAATACAATTAAAGATGGGGCCATTTGGCCAGTGGTTCTGAAAATTTCTCTATAGTTTGGCTTTGTTTGAATCTGAGTTTTTGGCTCATTCTATTTCAGAACAGTGGGCTCCCACAAAGTTCAGATCTGAGTCTGAGCTTCACCAACACATAGAGTTGTTTGAATGTTGGGGTTTTGGCGCAGGCCCCTCTTTAAATAAAAAAATGCCAGAAATAATCTTAGTAATTATGAAATATACAACTAATAGAGGTGGCATAACACTACATCAGGGATGAAAACTTGGATCCTGTAAAGTTGATGGCAAAGATCTCATGTAATAATTAAATGTAGTAATATTCAAAATCAGATTCAGAGAGTGTTACCATATTATTAGAACATATGTGATACATCTTAGAGCCCTGTGTAGGACTATTTTTTAATTGCCACCTGCTATTATAGCTGCGGGTCATACAGGATCCCAGTCCCAGTTCAGAGCTCTACACTAGTCCTGTACAGGGCTCTAATTAATATATCTGACCTGCTGCCTATAACTTGTCTGAAAACCTCGTTCTCTCACGCTCATCATCTTTATGTTCCTAAACATGGTTCGCAAGTTACATGTTTAAGAGATTTTTTTTTTAACTGCTCACAGCAATTTCCACTTGGCTGTACTCTGGTTGGCAAGTGGTACACAAGTCCTCTGTGTGCTGCAAAAGCAATTTGATACTCTATACTAGCTGAAAAAAGAGAGCAAAGGGGCCAGCAGTGAAGGATTTTGGCAGAGCATAGGGAAAATGGTACTAGTTTTATAACATTTTTGTTGCGTAACTGTGACAGATAGGACACTATCCTGGACAAACCTTATTTAGATTAAACATTAAATTTAAATATTTTTAGGACTCCGTTGTATTAAAAATGCAAATATTTATATTTTAGTGTGAGATTGTATGGTATTTTTTAGGAAGACAGAATTAATACAATCTCTGGGAGGTGTTATGGGCAGCCAAGAGGGACCAGCGCTAGAAGGCAAGGCTGAGCAGAAGGAAGGAGATGGGGTGCAGCAGAATTCCCCTTAACAGGCACTGACTAAGGGACAGAGTGAGGACACAGAAGCAGGAATTTGTGTGTCAGTTATGCTGTTTTTCCCCACAGCTGTGTATCTCTTGTGCTTGAGCGAAGTGTGATTGGGTTAGGATTCCTTTTGAAAAGTCTATGTTCTTGCTTCAACTGTCACACATTCCTGAAGCTTTAAACTATATACCAGACGACCCACAAAGTAAACAAGGAGTCCTGTGGCATTTTTAAATATTAAATTTATTTTTGCATGAGCTTTCATGGGTGAAGTCCCACTTCATCAGATGGCAGAAAGTGGAAAAAACTTACATTGGAAAAAAAAACCCTTACAGTATGGGAGGGAAAGATAAATCCTGTGATTACATTTCACTGCATCAAATCAGATTACTTCAGCAGATTAAACAAGTTGTATAGACTCAAGCAAGGTGTAACAACATATCACAAAGTGGTGAGGTTGAGAGAGGTGAGAACAACCTGTGCTTTTTTTGTGATGGTACTCAGGGGTACTGAGAACCAGGCCGGCACCTTTCTTTTCACAGCGATGTGGCCCCGGCTCCTGCCGCTGCAATCAGCAGCCCCAGGTCACTGGCCAAGTACCGGCACCTTTTACAAAAAAAGCACTGAGCATAACTGTTTGTAATGAAAAACAAAGGAGTTCTGTGACACCTTTAAAGGCTAATGTTTGTAGTGAGCAAGCCAATTCATGTCCCTATTCAAATTTGATACCATCAGCTCAGGTATGAATAGGGCACACAAATTGGCTTTCTCACTGCAAACCCTTAGTCTTTAAAAGTGTCACAGAACTCCTTTGTTTTTCATTACAAACAGTGATTCTCACCTCTCTCAACCTCACCACTTTGTGATATGTTGTTAGATGAATCAATACAACTTGTTTGCAGAAGTAATCTGACCTGATGCAGTGAAGTATAATCACAGGATTTATCTTTCCCTCCCATATGGTAAGGTTTTTTTTCAATGTAATGTTTTTTCCACTTTCTGGCATTTGACAAAGTGGGACTTCACCCACAAAAGCTCATGCAAATAATAAATTTGTTAGTCTTTAAAAGTGCCACAGGACTCTGTTTGTTTTGCTGAACTAGACTAAGGCTATGTACACACGATCAGATTAAAGCGCAACATGGCAATCGCGCTATAAAAAACACGTGACATTTATTGCGGGATAGCGCGTACACATGTCATTCCTTGTAATGCAACAGAATTCTTTGCAATATCGTGGTGTAGCGCAATGAATTCTGGGCACCTATCCCACAGTTCAGTTTTCCCTCAATCTGCACTTGGAATCATGGGATGAAGGAAAGGAACGCAAAGAGCCATGGGTAAACTCTCAGTATCCCATGGTGCACTGTGTTCCCCTTGCGTCTTCCTCGTTGCCAATAGCAACTCGTGCCTATTTTCAACAGTGCAGTGACGCACCACACCACTTGCGAGCAATCACAACAGCGACAGCATGGATCCTGCTCTGATCTCCACTGTCGCCTTCAGCATTCTAAATACATCTCGGCTGGTTGCTCAGTACGCAATGAGCTCCGAGTCAGACGAGGACGCTGAGGAGCAGGGGCTGATCGATGCCATGCAGAGCAACAGCACCGCGTTGCTCAGCTCCTTCACCGATCATCTGCACATGGTGCAACGCCGTTTCTGGTCACGAGAGACAAGCACCGAGTGGTGGGATCGCATTGTTATGCAGCTGTGGGATGACGAGCAGTGGGTACAGAATTTTCGAATGCGGAAAGCAACCTTTCTGGAACTGTGTTCAGAGTTGGCCCCTGCCCTGCGACGTAAAGACACCAACATGAGGTCAACCCTAACCGTGGAGAAGCGTGTTGCGATTGCTGTCTGGAAGATGGCGACTCCTGACTGCTACCGGTCGGTTTCAAACCAGTTTGGAGTCGGGAGGTCCACCGTCAGATTAGCCCTCTCACAAATCTGCCGAGCCATCAATCGCGTTCTGCTATGGAGAACGGTGACATTGGGCAATGTTCATGAGATTGTGAACAGCTTTGCTGCCATGGGATTCCCTAACTGCGGGGGAGCCATAGACAGCACACGCATCCCTATTTTGGCTCCAGACCATCTCGCGACCGAGTATATCAACAGGAAGGGCTACTTCTCCACGGTGCTGCAAGCACTTGTGGATCACAAGGGGCGTTTTATGGACATCAATGCTGGGTGGTCGGGAAAGGTGCATGATGCCCGCATTTTCAGGAACACTGGTCTGTACCGGAAGCGGCAAGGGGGTACCTTCTTCCCAGATCAAAAAATTACTGTGGGGGATGTGGAGATGCCCATAGTCATCCTCAGAGACCCAGCATACCCACTGATGCGATGGCTCATGAAGCCGTACACCGGGAACCTAGTTCACAGCAAGGAGCGGTTCAATTACGGATTGAGCCGCTGCAGAATGACTGTGGAGTGTGCCTTCGGCCGTTTAAAAGGGCGCTGGCAATGTTTGTATGGGAGGCTGGACTTGGCGGAGGACAACATCCCTGCTGTGATTGCGTCGTGCTGTGTCCTTCATAACATTTGTGAAAGTAGGGGAGAAAAGTTTTCCCCGGGGTGGGCTATGGAGGCACAGCGCCTCGAGGAAGCATATGAACAGCCAGCCACTAGGAGTATTAGGGGAGCCCAAGGAGAAGCTGCTCGCATAAGGGAGGCACTCAGGGACCATTTCAATGATGCCCTCCCCTAGTTAACTTCCAGGACGCATCAGGTGCACCTTATGAGATTTTCAATGTGTACAAGTAAAGCCACTCTTCAAATTATTTGTCACTGTTTTTATTAAAACCTAAAGGAGGGGGGGGGTTTACAGGTGGGTGTAGCTGCGGGTCTCTAAAAAGTAGCTCTGGGGGGGACTGGATGTTGCAGTGTACCAGAGGGACGGGTGGCCTTCAAAGAAATTCTTTGAAGGACTACGGGGTGTGGGAGGCAGACACGGCTGAACTGTTTGGAGTGGAGCCCGTACATTAATCGCCTGGGTCTGCAAAGCAATCATGCTCTTGAGCAGTTCTGTTTGCTCCTTCATCACGCTTATCAGTTCGTCCCTGTGTTTCTGCCTCCTCTGTTGGGATTCCTCTCTCCAGGCTCGATTCTCCCTCGCAGATTCCTGTGCTGTTTTCAGCAGGTCCTGAAACATAACTTCCCTGTTTCTTTGAGCACGCCGCCAAATGTTTCTCATGCGGTCAGCTGGGGTAGACACCGGCCTTGTGAAGATCAACTCTAAAAAAAAACTAATAATAAAGCTGTTGTGAACACATAGCCTAGATAACCAATGTAACCTTCCAGTAGCACATTCCACTGGAAGGTGCAGGGCAGTCAACATCCTATGCTTCGCTGAGGTGGACAAGGTACGTCCTAATAGAAAGCTTACTGGGGGCTAACATTCTGCACAGGGCACACAGATGGAATCCGATATCTCTCTCCTCAGTGACAGGTTATTCTTAGCTCCTTCACCTTTGATCTGCACTGCACAGTGTCTCTATCATAACCTCTCTCTGACATGGCCCGAAAAATTATGCCAAATGTATCATAATTTCGCCTGCTGCCGCATAGTTGTGCCTGCACAGCGGACTCTCCCCAGATGCTGATCAGGTCCAGCACCTCTGCCGTGCTCCAAAGGGGTGTGCGTCTTCCACGACGGGCCGCCATTGCTACTGATGGATCGGAGCTGCACTCCACTCCACGAGGAAGAGACAGGAAGTAAAACAGACAAGAAATTCGAAAATCCCGGGAATCTGATCAGGGCGGGGACTGTTTCATCATGGCCACAGAGCGGGTGGGGGGAAAACCAGAGAGGATGACTTTGGAATGCTGGGACACTTCCAGAGGCCAATCATTGCGCGGTAAGCGTACACACGAGTGGAAAGGCGCAACAGCTGTTCCGCGTTAACTGCTACCACTCTCATCGAGGTGGTTTTTCTATTGTGCTACAAGGCAGTTAATGCGCAACAGCCCTATTGCATGTGTGTATGCTGTTGTTGGTATCGCGCGGTAATGATTGTTAATGCGCGATAAAGTGATCATGTGTACAAGGCCTAACATGGCTACCTCTTTGGAACTTACCCACAATGTGGAGCTCTACCTCTGGGAAAGGGAGCTTAAGATGCTGGAATGTCTTATGCGGGTCAACACAGGTCCTAGAGATCTTAAGGCAACTGGGCCATGAGGTCCCATTTCCATGGGGGTATACTAGATAGAGTGTGCCAGAAAGGCCAAAGGAAGAAATGGTGACTGAAGCCTGCCTACACAGAGGGAGCTTAAAAGCACGTGGCAGTATGTGGGAACCAAAACAGGAGCCTGATTGTCAAGGAGGAGTTTGACCAGATCTATGACAATGTAAAAAAAAAAAAAAAAAAAATGCAATTATGCTTTTGGATGTATTCTGCATAAATTCAAATATACTGGCATATGGATTTATTTTCAAATCTTTTCTCTGTTAAAACATCTTCAAATATTAATGCTGATTTTTATCCACTGGATAGGCAGTATTTATTTAAAATGAACAGGCTTCAAAGGTTATGTTTTTATGATTCCCTGTTTTGAAGCATGTTTTATTTTAACACAGAGGCATAAAGTAAAAGCTAATACAGGCTCTGAGTTTGTTGTAATGCAGTCTGCTAGTATGGATTACTCCAATGTGGAGTAGTATTAATTTAAATAAGCTTCTCAGGTGTAGCTGTCCATGCTAACAATGTAGGATTAGCTGGAAAGGATGTAAACAAAAGAGTTTAGGTACTCAGATATAATGTTGGCAATTTCAGTATAAATGGTTAGCCAGATAGGTTCAACTCAACTTTTTACAAAATTAATAGTGGTGTACTCCTAAACTTTCTAAGAGCAATTCTAGTGTCCTTTTTCAGACAATTTATTGGTACAATTTACATATTAGATGAAACCTAGGAATCTTTTTGGTTATACAGAATCATGCTGTCTTGTAAAGATGGAAAGCTAGTTACTAATGTATGTTTTGGAATACAAGGTGTGTGCTTTACATCTGAAAGACAAAGGTCCTAAGTGCTTTGATCAATGCTGGACTTGTGGTCAGAATAACCTTCTTTTATATTTTAAATCAGTGGTGTTGCTGGCACTGGGCACATAGGGCACGTGCCCCAAATCCCAGGGTCAGTGCCCCAAGCCTGGTGGGGAACCGGGCCCGGCCACTGGCAGCCTGATGCGGCCCCCGCTGGGGCCGGGATTGGGCTGCAGGCCAGTGGCAGCAGGAGCCCAATCCGGCCCAGGCAGAGGTCCTAGAGGACAGATTGCCCCCCCACACAGATTGGGCCCCAAACTTCTTTTGGGGGCTGTGATGCCCCTGTTTTAGACCCATCTGCCTATTACTCCATATTGTGAAGATAGAAGTAGTAAGTGAAACAATAACAAATAAAAATAACAAAAATATATCAATGGACAAATACTAAAATACTAACTGTAATTACTAACTAATTACTCTGCAAAATAGCATTGCAAGAAATTGGCTATATGCCCAGAACTCTTAAGCACCACAGAATGGAACAAATTTGTTTGTAGATTGATTAAACTAGAAACATTAACTTACTCAGCAAATTTTCTTGCTGTATAGATTACAAACAAACAATGGTCATCCTAGAGCACATGGACCTGTTAATGTGTAACAATCACATACTAATAAAAATTCCATTGCTGCTATGGGCTATTTCTGACTCAGTGCCAAGAGCTCTGAAACACTTAGGATGCTCTAAACACAGTTGTGCATCATCCCAGCGGCAAAAGGTGTCATGATGTCTTGTTTTAGTTACTGAAATGGACTTGCAAAACTGTAAAAAAATGCATGTTAATAGAAACAGATGAAGAGTGGGCATCTGACATGCCTGATTATGCAGTATGTAGGAAATTATCCTGATGGGAGCTTTTAGATGCTATTGCCATAGGAATAACAGGACTATTATAAAAAGTCAACTTCGACTACAGGAGATGTTTGACTTTTTAAGGTGAGCACAGGGTCTTCAAAGCAGAGGCACTTCGTTCTCCTTTTATCTTGTTTTCATAGGGCAGTTGTTGGGTCACTTGAAAAACACGCACCCATGTCTGCATGGAAGTATGTTGTACAGCCATTGGGAGAGTTAAGGTGCCATCGACCAAAATACAGCTGGTATTTCACATTGTTTCAAACCACGAACTACTAACAACAGAGTCTTGTGGCACTTTTAAAGACTAACAGACGAAGTGGGATTTTCTCCCACGAAAGCTCATGCGATTAATAAATCTGTTAGTCTTTAAAAGTGCCACAAGACTCTGTTGTCTTTCTACAATAGACTAACACGGCTACCCCTTTGGAATTTTACTAACAACAGTGTTGTAAGATGCGCCCTGCCACACGTTGCGGGGCAAACAAACACTCCCATCCTTCGGAGGATGTGGTTTTCATTTAGGGTAGACAGAGCAGAAAAGGCCAGCCCGGCCTGCCCTGGGAGGATCCAGCTCGCACTTTTCAATATTGCAGGTCAGTTTCGAGCCTTGCAGGGAGGAGCCGGACACTGCCCTCCTTACGTGCTTGGGACACGAGATGCTGGAAACCAGCAGAGGCTGCCGCCCCGCAGCACGGGGGAACCCAAGCAGGCGGTGACAGGGCTGCCCGCCGAGCCGACCACTGCGGCCCAGGTAGATCGGAGCCAGCCCAGCGTGTGGGGGTGCTGGACCCAGCAAGGGAGAGCACGAGGCCTGGAGGGGTCCATGCTGGCGGTGGGAGCGGAGTCTCCCTAGGCGGGGCGCTGGCGGCTGAGGGGCTCGGGCTCGTTCCCAGGCCGCGGCCCCAGCCAGGGAGGTGGTGCAGGTAACAAAGGGCGGATGAACCGTTTCCCTTCGACCATAACGGCTGAAAGCAGCCTGGCCCCAAAAGAGAACAACACGCACCCGAACGCTGGAGAAACCGCCCCCGCCAATGCTGCCGCCTACCCCTTTAAGTTGAGCACGTGACGCAGAATACGAGCCGTCATAAATGCTTGAAGCGCGCGGGAAGCGGCCTTCCGCCTCCATGATTGGTCAAGGGAATAAGACAACAACTGCAGCAGCGCGCGCCAAACTGAAAGCAGCCGCGCGGCCTCTGCGAGCCCATCCCAGCGCGTGATGACTCCACCTCTTTCCTTCAGCGGCCCAATCAGCACCCGACCAGTTCTTTCGGAGGGGCGGATCGGAGCTGGCTCGCCACCGCTGGCCCGCGATCCCAATAAGTTTCGAATTCTGCAGGCTACAGAGCTCATCAGCCAATGGCGGAGCGGGAATGTGGCCGAGCCCCGCCTACACCCCGCCCATGGGGGCGGGGCCTTTCATTCTCTCTCAGGTGATTGCTTAGGCGTGACTGTCACTCTATGATGTTTCAACGGGGTTTGGTGATTGGTTCCGCCCAGGCGCGAAATGTAACGCGGGAAAATCTTGGGCTCGGCCGGGGCCGGGCTGCCCGCAGGTTTGGGAGGGTCGCGGTGGTTCGGGTGGGTTCTGCCTCTGCCGTGACTGAGGCAAAGTGGGAACCGGTATCGCAGCAAAAGAGAAGCGCCGTTGCGGCCGCTTCTCCGCGGGCTGCTGCCATGGCCGGCGGCCCCCGCTGACATTGCGGATCCGCGGCAGGAGCGGGTAGGGAAGCGAGATATTGAGACCCGGAGAAGACCGGCCAGCGATGAGTGGCTGAGGCAGCTCCGGCGGTGACAGGCGGCTGCAGAGTGAGATCTCCGCGCTGGGGAGAGCGGGGCTGAACCGCTGCAGACGTTCCCCGTCCCGCTGCCTGGGAGGGGGCCGCGATGGCGGAGAGGCCGCCCCCGGTGATTTTCTGCCAGGACTCCCCGAAGCGGGTCCTCGTCTCCGTTATCAAAACCACCCCCATTAAACCGTCTTGGAGCGGCGAGGAGCCGGCGCCCGCCCCGCCCGTCCCCACCAGCCCCGGCTTCAGTGACTTCATGGTGTATCCCTGGCGCTGGGGGGAGAACGCGCACAACGTGACTCTTAGCCCCGGTAGCGCCGCCGCCTCTTCCTCCGTCCAGCAGCCCCGAGGGGGAGCGGCTAGAGCCTCGGGTGGGGAGGACGAGGAGGCGGGCAGCCCGGACAGCGGTGGCAGCAGCAGCAGTGGCCACCTGAAGGTGAGTCCAGGCGGAAAAGGCTAGGGAGGGGAGCCGCGGGCGGACAGGACATGATGGGGTTAAGCCCTTTTTCGTAGACGCCCGGCGGCCGATGGGAGCCTTGGGCCAGAGCGCGAGGTGGGGGAGGCGCTGGCGCTGTGGAGCCCAATTGGGCGTCGGGAGGTGGGGCATGGGCAGACTGCTGGTTTAAAGGGTGTCTCGGTGCGGTGGCCTTTCCCCTTCCTTCGCCACGATTTAAGGTGAAGTCATTTCCGGGTGCGGTTCGTGCGCCTGTGACGTCATTTTCGCGCGTTCAAATTACACGGCGCTCTGGCGCGCGCTCGCCTGTTGTGTGTGCGTCATACGTGCCGCTGTAGAGGAGGGCGCGGATTGCCACCTGCTCTGTTCGAGTGCGCAGGCGCGCTGTAGTATGTCAGGTTAGGGGGTCTGTCCAGCGGCCGCGTGTCTGTAGCCTGAGCATTGGGAAAGGGCTGGGGTGGGAGGAGCTGACTGTACAGCGTAGGGGGTGCAGCCCCTCTCTCGGGCATGCATGGTGCAAGGCTGCTGCACCAGTGCCTGAACGTGCCCGCTGCCTTCAGCAGACTCGGGGGCATGGGATCATTAAGCGGTAGAACGACACCTGTTGGCAACCTGTCACCCTTTCCCGCCTCTGCAGTGCAGCAACCCCACCCCGCAAACTGCTTCTGTAAAAATGCTCCTGGAGACCCCCGGGGTGGCTCGCCGAGTTCAGACAAAATGCTCAGTTTCCGAGTAAAAATGTTTCTCCAGACTGCCAGATCCGTATATCCACCAGGTTCTGGGACTCCCTCCAATTGTGTTCCTTGCTAACAACTGATTCTGTAGGCAAGCTAATGATTATTTCGGTTTTACTGTATGTATCCCAAGCCATGGTGCCAGGTGTAGAGTGAGGGGGTCATTGGGTTGCTTTAAAACTTCCTCCAAACTCGTGCGTGCAGTTGATGGAATGTATAGATATGGGCCTACAAATCCGATGGTGGTTTACGTTCTTTCAAGGTTAAAGCCCCTCTAAAAATGTCTGAGAGTTAAAACAGGAATCCTCCAAAGTGGGCATTACTAAAAATATGGCTGACACTGGGAAAAACATAAATAGCAGTTCAGTTGAGTAATTGTGTAAGTCTTAAAAATCATTCCAGTTTTTTCTGTATATTTACATTCACATGAATGCTATTGCAACCACTTTTCTGGATCTGTTTGATTTCAGTGCACTTTTATTCTGTCAGCTGCTAGAGGACTGTGCATGATGTGGTGTTTTTCTCTTCACAAGTGGAGCAAGAGTTAAGCAGTTTTCACAAGATGGTTAAAAGCAGCATCTTCCTTCTGCATAGTAAAGTTTCAAAGCTGTATCAAGTCAGTGTTCAGTTGTGAACTTTGAAAGAACAGCCATAACATTTTGTTCAGATTAACAAATGTTTCACAGTGGCAAACAACCTCCATTCCCGAGATGTTCATAACAGAGATTCTACTGTACAATAATTTCATCCTGTCAGCGGTAGGGGGAGGGAGCAGTTTAGCAAGAGAATGCTCTCTGTCCTGTACTCCCTGAGCTAGGAGTTAGGTGAATTAGTTTAGTATATTTGAAAAATTACAATGAAAAAAATATATATATATCCCATAATAGTCTCTCATCTGCCAAGATATTAGTGATCTACAGGTAGGTTTCCCATGGGAGATGAAATCAGTGATGCAGAGTGTGGTTTTATTTACCCTATATTAGTCAGCCCTTGAATTGGAGTACTCAAGCAGCACACAGGTGATCCTCTTTTTCCGGAATCTTAGCCCAAACAAACACCAATGCCTGGTTTCCACAGAGCGACTCTTCCCCATGAACTTACTCTAGTTAAAGAGATTTAAGGCAGAGAGCAAATTCTGCTGTAGCTGT
Organism: Pelusios castaneus; assembly: GCA_007922175.1. Classification (NCBI taxonomy): domain Eukaryota; kingdom Metazoa; phylum Chordata; order Testudines; family Pelomedusidae; genus Pelusios; species Pelusios castaneus. The sequence goes on from ML685776.1 coordinate 7,343,530, forward strand.
CCCAAAGAGAAACAACACAAAATTAAGAACAATGTAACGTTTCTTTGAAAATTGAATAAAACACTGCAAAAATCCTTAAAAATTATGTAGTGGAGCCATCTGATGATTCCAGCTATAACATAATTTAGAGTGTCGGGTATTCTCAGATTTCATATTTATTGTGCTTTCAAGATACGCCTATTTTTAAACAAGTATTCATCGTGGGTGTTCAGACAAACTGATACTCAAGAGATCATGTTAAATCTGTGTAATCCCTGGGTCCAGTGCTTACACATGTGTATGTATAACTTTAGCAGGTCTCTTGAATGCTATTTAATATGTTTATGCAATTGTACCATGTTTCTAGTTCCTAAATAAATATGTTCTTTTAAAATGACATTTAAGCTGGAGTTGTGGGGTGAACTTGTTTGCAGGGAAAAATAGTTGCTATGGATTTAAATAATTTCTTGATGTGGTTCTTTTAATTCTTTATGAATAATTACAATGGAGGAAAATAAAAGCTATTACAACATCTTTATTTTCTTGATGTGCTGGTGTATACTTTCGTTTAAGAAAGTTATTCCTGATTAGAAAACGTTCTATTGGACATAATCACTTATCTCTGTAAGAACTACATTGATGATATATAATTTTTAAAAACAACCTGTAGTTTCTTAATAGTGCTTTTTTTATTATTAGGATGGTATTAGACGTGGTCGACCACGAGCAGATACAGTGCGAGATTTAATAAGTGAGGGAGAGCATTCATCCAGTCGAATCCGTTGTAACATCTGCAACAGGGTGTTTCCACGAGAGAAATCTTTACAGGCACACAAAAGAACTCACACTGGTAAGTGAAATGAATATAATATTGTGCATAGAAAACGTATTTATCAAGTAGCTAGGATTTTAATGTGGAACTTCTTCCTATTGATATTCCAATCTGGTTACTGGTATATTGAATGGACTACTTTTACCCTATGGGGTCTAGCGTAATCAAAAAGTCTTGTTTGTGTAAATGCCTGTGTTTATACTGGAGTCATTGTAGCAGAACAACATGCACTGCTGTGGTAAAAAAGAAACATTTAGCGACCATTTCCATTTGCTTTACTTGCGTTGGTAACTGAAAGAAAAAAGAATATTTTTTCTTAATTTTATTCTATATATCTTTTCACTGTGTTTCCCTGTTACTTGGCTGGGTTTCTTGCACAGCAATGGATAGATGAGTGCAGAGAAAGAAAATCTTAATAAATGGATAAAAAAATGGCTGGGGAGTTTGAGGGCAAGTATACGTCAAACATTTTTTTTAAAAAAATTGACTAGATTTCAAAGGGACAATTTCCCCCTTATTTTCTTCATCACTACCTCTTGTTGGGTTTACTGTTTGACTCCAAAATATGTTTCTGGGTTAAATTTAAGGATACAATCTCTCCCTAGGAGTAGCTATTTAAAAATTATGAAATGAACATGTATTTGGATTAAAGGTGATCAGATTTTTTTCTAAAACTATACTTTGCCTAGCTCTTGCTATGGAAAAAATAAAAACAAACCATACACACATTTTTGACCACATGACTAGCATGTAACTACATCTTTTATTGGGGGGTGGGGAGAATAATGTAAGAGAGTTATAGAAAATGACTCTTTTTTGCTAAAACATGATGCATTTACCTACTGGACCCATCTTGCTTCTGAAAAGTGAGATGTCATTGTTCCCTTATACCAAGTACAACTGAACAAATTTGTTTTCAAGAAATATTGTATTCTGCAGTATAATGTCACAGTACTTGATAATACCTTCAAAATAACTGCTTCCTTGTTTCCCTCATTTTTCTGAATAAAATAAGGCAATTCTGCATGCCTACCTGCCAATATTAAACCTTAATTTCCCCACTCTTTTGGTCACACTTTATTGCATTTTCCTCCATAATGTGAAACTTCTATCCCTGAAGAGCTACTATTTCAAATTGTCAAAATGGAAAATTCACTGGGCAAAATTCATCCCTGATGATGACATTCTATTGACCTAAATGAATTTACTACTGTAGTACATTCGGCCAGTTAAATCTCACGAATGTCCCATTGCCCATTTAATTTACTTGTGAGGTTTGCTTGTAGAACAGGAACACAGAAATTATTAGTTGTATTTAATATTTGCACACTTGTCTTCAGCTGACCTATAAGTTCAGCCTCTGATGTCCTTTCTTAGGCAAACTCCCATTGACTTTAATGGTAGTTTGCTTGAGTAATTGCAGATTTTACCACTTTTCCATGGATAGTGCGGGAGAAAATATCTAGGTAGAGAAGAAATTCTGAAGTTCTTGCAGTCTTCCTGGAATTGCCCCCCCTAATCCTAGCTATTAGGGCTCTGTAAAGGAGACATTCGCTTTCCATGAAAAGACAGACGCTTTCTTGGAACCATTCTACCATTGGTTGGGTTCCCATGTGACTGCTTAGCAGCAGTTGCCAGAGGCTTAACAGTGGAAGGAAACAGAGCATCAGCCTGTAGTATTGCTTCCCCTAAAGCTCCATAGGGCAAGGGTCATGACTTTAATGAGTAGCATATTGACAACTGCATTCTCGAGTCACAATGGCTATGTCTATACTTACTAAAGTTAGTTCGAATTAACTTAATTCAAACTAGCAAATTTTAGTTTGAACTAAGCAAGTGCCATTCATCGCACTTGCTTAGTTCACATTAGCGAATTGCATTGACTTCAATGGGCCAGTTAGTTCGAACTAAGCAATTAGTTCAAACTAACATGGCCACATTGGTTAATTCGAACTAACTAGTTTGAATTAACCCTTAGTTCGAACAGCATATTCGAATGTATTAGTTCGAATTAAGGAAGCCCTTAATTCGAACTAATTAAAGCCTAGTGTAGCCATGGCTTTAGTTAGTTCAAATTAAGCTTCCTTAATTCGAACTAAATTGCCAGTGTAGACATAGCCAATAATGTTCCATCCCTGTCAACCTCCTGTTTCTGTAAATCCAGGAAATGATAATAGTGCTGTGGAGGCAGTGCCCCTTTTTCTCTTGGGAAGAGTAGGATCTGTGGATTTCTGTATATTCTCAGTTGCATTTATTCTGTTATGCTGTCACTTTTTCCTCTTGGTTATGTGTGTCTTTTCACATAGTAACTTGAAAGGCTGTGTAAATATGCAAAAATCATTCTAAAATCACTGTTTTCAAGAGAATAAGGGGAAGTGTAGAACCTGAGGCTACTTAAATTTAATTAACTTTCAAGTTTATGGGCTACTCTCTATAAAGGATTTTGTTTTTTTCATCCATGATTGGGGGGAATTTATGGCAGAAGCATTGAGCCATGGATCATCACTAAATGGTGTCCAGATTTTGTGAAAGTGTAACTCTTAAAATTCTATGCAACTATATTTTTAGGTGAAAGGCCTTATTTGTGTGACTATCCAGATTGTGGGAAAGCCTTTGTTCAGAGTGGGCAGCTCAAAACACACCAACGTCTCCACACGGGAGAAAAGCCTTTTGTCTGCTCAGAAAATGGTAAGCCATCAGAAAATATCCTGCACTATTCAGAGCATGGGCAAGTTTGCACCCTGGCTCTCAATTTTAGGGTTTTTGGTTTTTTTTAAAGGGGGGGATGACAATTTGTGTGGTATCACAAACTTGTCAACTTAAAAGCAAGTTCTTAAAAGTATAAGCAGGTTGTTTAAACAATTACTTAATTTTTTTATTATAGGGCATTCTGTGCTAAATTGAATCCAGGTTTTGTAGAGGGAAGAAAGTTAATTTAATAATAACTTTGTTCCTTAAATTTGGAGCTAACATGCTGGATGACTGCTTTTCTTGATATTGTCCTTCCTTTTCTATTAAGGATGTTTAAGCAGATTCACACATGCAAACCGCCATTGTCCCAAGCATCCCTATGCAAGGCTGAAGAGAGAAGAACCCACAGGCAGACTGGGTAAAAAACAAACGGCTGACAATAAAGCTGTTGCTGAGTGGCTAGCAAAGTAAGTTCTCTTAAGCTGTGACTTTTTAGACTTATTTATTAAGATGTTGAGAGCACTGAGGTTTAAAACTTCTGAAAGCAGCCAAGAACTTTTATACTCATGGTTTTTGGGTTTTTTTGTCATCTCAGATTACTTTTAAATTCTTGAATTACAATACTTTTTATACAACCTTTATGTGAAGCAATTTTTAAATACTCCCCATCATTATTTCTCTGGGTCATATTCACCATTCACTTTTTGAATGGATTCCTTCGCTGCTATGCCATGGGAGAGAGAGTCTATTAAGAGGGGTATCCATAGAGCCCCTGAGAGGGACAATGAAAATTGTCGTCAGTCTCTGCTGCTGATAGTTTTGGAACCTTGCACTGGCACAGCCACCCAAACTACATTTCTTTCAGGCATTTCTGGTGATGCAGTTTCTCAGAAAGTTCTCTTAATATTCTCTCTCTAGTTACATAGGCTTCTTATTTTGATGAATGTACCACTACTCTCCAAAAAGTATACAACACATTTCCTCTGTTCCTTTTCAGTTCAGGTTGAATGATTCAACTGTTCCCTAGTATGCTGTTTGTTTAAATTCCAGAGGTTGGAATTCACTTCTGTAGTGGTAGTTGCTTCAGCTTGGCTAACCAAGAGGATCTCTTCTTCATTGGGATGGATTTCTTTGACTTCTTCTCACCTGTTTGCCCTTCTCTATATGATTCTTTCTCTGTGTGGCTCTTTGCTTATGTAGCAGCTATTAAGTGCAGTGCCGTCCTGTAGTGCTGCAGTGCTCAGGCTCTCGAGTATGCATTTCTGAGGAAGATGATTGTAGGGCAGTAAGAGCTCAATTCCCGACTACCACAGACTTCCTGCATGGTTTTTGGCTAGTCATTTAATCTCAGAAATTTCAGTGCCTCAGAAACCCATCTGCAAAATGAGGCTAACAATACTTCCTATCTCCCTCTCTCTGGAGCTTGGGGTTGTGGTAGATTCTCCATCACTGACAACTTTTTAATCAAGATTAGATGTTTTTCTAAAAAATGTGTTCTAGTTCAAACTGGCATTATTTCAGGGAAGTTCTCTGGCCTGGGTTTATAGAGGACGTCAAACTAGATTATCACAGTGGTCCTTCCAGGCCTTAGACTCGTGGGAACAATATGTATAAATGATTTGTATCATAGATGTGTGAGGACAGGGAGCTAGATTATCATTTTATTGCATCTTCCTGTGGTGAAAAACTTTGTGTAAATGCTGTGAAGAAAGAACTGAGAAATTAGCCATTGGAATTAAAGGAGTGATTCAATCATGTTTTAAGATTCTGGTTTGGAAGAGTCTTGTCAGTTTTCAATGAAATTTGTTATGCAAGTTGGATGATGCTTATAAAATATGTATATCTTTGACTTCACAGATACTGGGAGACGAGAGAGCAGCGCACCCCTACTTTGAAAAGCAAAACAGCTCAGAAAGCTGACCAGGAACAACAAGATCCCATGGAATACCTTCAGTCTGATGAAGAGGATGATGAGGAAAAAAATAGTGCTCACTCAGCTGCCCATCGCCGTCTTCAGGAGCAGCGTGAACGCCTGCATGGTGCACTAGCTCTTATTGAGCTTGCAAACCTGGCTGGAGCACCCCTACGACAGTAGCATAGGAACTGAAACTGCCAGTATAAAAAATGTACTACATGGTGGTACTTAACCAGTTAGATACTGGGCATAAGCTAAGCACCTTATTTGCTTATCATAGGCTGCTATTCTGTAGAATTTATGAAGAATGTTGTTGCCCCACAACATGGGGTAAGAGATTTGCACTTTTTTGTATGGTAAAAGACTGATGTAAAGGTTTTAAAGTATTTTGTAAATATGGGACTGCACAATGCAGGGTCGACAAATTGCATGTTGTGGAAAGTTAGATGGTTTTTTTTTTTTTTTTTTTTTTGCAAGGTTAATTCATTCATTTGAAGCAGTTCTCACAGGAAGCACTTTCTGAACGTAATGCTTGTATGAATGGGAGAATCATACACGTGACACAGGATTATTTATCTGACTATTTAAACAAAATTTCATTTAATATGGTTGAAAATACTGTAATCAGTGATGCAACCAAGTCTCGAAAGGCAATATATTTTACCAAGTATCACTGAAGAAAGGCAAAGCTTTTAACTTGTGGTGGGGAAGAAACCATTTGTGTAGAAACTATAACAGTTCAGGATCTTCACTGTGACTGTCTGAAATATAAGACTGACTTTGCTATTGAATTTTAGACATGAGATTTCAGTAGAATCTTTTGGTCTGAGTAGCACTTGTTTTTCCTAGCACGTGATGTTGGGAACTTTTGCACATTGTTGGGCTTATTTGAAAATGAATGATTAGTCTTGCAAAGTCTAGGCATAAAGGTAACAATTGGTAAAATTTCTCAGATGTTTTGGACCCTGTAATGAGATTTGGCACTTGTTTTGTTAATAAAGGGGGTATTTACAGGGTGGTATTGATTTGTAGTAAACTATTTTAGACCTCTTATTAGCTAACACTAAGTTTTAAAGTACTGCTTTTATATGAATATTAGCAAATAGAAGTCTCCATATTCTTTTTATGTGCATAAAGCCACCTTATTGCTTTATTTCAGGATAAGATGTCAAGTTCTTATGTTCACTAGTGTAGTACAGCTATCAGTTAAACACTGCAGAAGAATATTTGCTATTCAATTAGAAAATAGGCTTCCAGAGATAGTTGCAAATATGTTTAAATTGTGCGATTTTCATATATCCCAAATAAATGAAGTTACAGAACACTGCTTAGTACTCTCAAACACAAACTGAAAAATAAATTTAGCAGTACATCCTCATCACTTTTTTTTTTTTTTTGGAATTGGTTTTATCTGACTTGCAGAACAACATGCTTGTCTCATGATCTTGTTTTGCCTTATAAAATCTTTGGTGAATTGGGCAAGATCCTGAATTTTTTTCTTTAAGAAAAAGGTTGGGCTGCTGGTTTAATTGATATTAAGAGGGAAAGAAAAAAAAATTGTTGATTTCCAAATTTATTGACCTACTACTTATGTAGTTCATAACATTGCCCAGGCTCTCGACTCCTCCCTCTTATCAGAACAGAATCAGAAAATATAGATGTGAGTGGGGGGAGGCATTTTTCTTTCAGTGTGTGTGAGAGAGAAAAAGTTAGTTAAATGACTTGATAGTAAATTTATTAAACTGGTCAGAAAAGGACCAATTCAGAAATCTAACATGATTACAGAGGAGAATGCAACTCTTGGATTCAATTTTTCTAATAATTGATGCCTATAATGGTATGAATTTTAGTCACTTGCTCCATGTTGAGAATTGTGCATGGTGCACTTATCTAAACAGTGGTCAGAGAGATTCTGATTTTCAGCGGTTATGATTTTTAGACTTACCAATGCCATTCTTAATTTTCTGTGTTCATTTTTTAATAGATATATTTTGACTCACTTTTTTCCCATTAAATAAAGCAAAATACTCTTCTGTGGGCACCTGGGACATTCTAACTACATACAGCTACTTGATAATTTACTAGCAATAGGCTTAGAACCTCTAGGACTAACAGTCTTGGGCCCTAATTCTTCAATTGGCTGTACATGGCAGACCCCTGTGCCTGATTGGAATATCATTGACTTTATGGGCATGCCATGTGGACTCTGGGATTTGTAAATGTGCACCAGCTCCAGAATCAGGGCCATGTATTTGGGGGGGTAGAGTTGGAGGACTGTTTTCCCCAATCAGTCTATCAGATGTAACAGATTTAACACAGTTACAGTACTGGAAGAAACTTACTACAATTATTCAAACTGTAGACACATTCAAGCAGCTTACCCAGTTTTGTGTAAATTACAGATGTTGGGAAAATACCAAATATAATTGTTTGAGGTGTTGAAGATTGCTTTGAGTGTTTTTTTTAACATAATTTTGAAGTGTTCTGTGCTGCATCAGTGTCAATTGTAGTTTGGCATGACTTAACAGCAAAAGAGTAAAAGAGCTGTAATTTTAATAGGTGCTCCAAATAAAAGTTGGTTTAATTTTAAGTTTAGAATTCAAGTGTCGTCAGTGATAATTCTTGATAATGCTTTAAATTGTATTGTCAGTCTACTTGCTGTAACTCCCATAGGCCAATCACTTTATAACAGTTCCTTGACGCTTTAAAAGGGTTTATTGGCCTGACCAATACCCTATTATGGATGGGAGGGAAATTTAAGCCTTGTCTACACTGGCACTTAGGTCAGCAAAACTTTTTTTGTTTTTTAGGGGGGGGGGGGAGCTCCTGGAGCAACATAAGTTTTGGCGGCATAAGCACTTTTGAAGCCATGTTACTGTAACAGGAGAGCTCTCCTGCCAGTAGAGCACCATCCACAAAAGTGCTTATCCGGCAAAACTTAGGTTTGCTTGGGTGCCTTTTTTATTGCTCCCCCCCACATCTAAGTGACAAAAGTTTTGCTATTAAGTGCTAGTGTAGATAAACTGTTTAGTTACTCTGTTCTTAAATATGCCCTTAATTTCATAAGTTGAAACTGATTTCTGAACTTTATTACTGTACTTGAGTTCATGGTAAATCACTTGAATGAGAATCCTGTTTGGAGTAATGGTAGCTCAAAATGAAGATATAAAGAATACATTTTCTTCACGTAGTCAAAGCTAGTGAAGTTCCAAAGGAGTAGCTGTGTTAGTCTAGTTCAACAAAACAGTCAAGGAGTCTTGTGGCACATTAAAGACTAATAAATTTATTTTTTCTCAGGAGCTTTCCTGGCAAAGTCTCACTTCATCAGCTGTCAGGGTGGAGATAGATTACATTGGGAGAAAAAAAAACTTGTAGGGGAGTGAAAGATAAATCCTGTGCTTTACATTTCACTGCATCAGGTCAGATTACTTAAGCAAATCAAACTATAGATTCAAACACAGGCGTCAAAGTGTCTGATGAAGTGGTATTTTCTCCCACGAAAGCTCATGTGATAAGTAAATCTATTATCCTTAAAAATGCCACAGGACTCTGTTTCTCTGCAATGGACGTGACACCGCTTACCCCCTTTGGAACTTGTCGAGGTGAGACTTAATGAAAAACAAAGGAGGCGCCCTTTGGTCCGTCTAATGTTTGCAATGGGAGAGCCAGGTGGATGGCATCTAATTTGCATATGAAATCTAACTGCAGAGTTACAAACATGAAACTTGAAATGGACCACACGACTTCTCCTTTGTTTTTCAAATTTCTTTGAGGGAGGAAGAAGGGGCGAGCGGGGGGGACGAGCCCACCGGCGTAGGAGAAAACCAATCAGCTCCGCTCTCCCGTCAGTCCGGGGGTGGGGACTCAGATCCCGGCTCACCGTCACCAGCTTGTCATCTGGGCATCTCCTTTTCCACCGCGCTGGGAACTGATGCCAGCCGCCCCGGGACCCCGCCTGCACCCTTGTCATTGGTCTGGCTGGGACCCACCCGCGCCGAGTCGGGTCCCCGGAGCTTCAGAGAGAAGGAAAGAGCGAGGCAGCCCGCTGGGAGGGAGGGCCTGGCTGGGTTCTCTTCCTGTTTTGCTGCCTCGGTCCCTGGCCCCGAGGAAGAAGGGCTACTTGGTGCAGCTGCCCTTGATCTCTGTGCCGCGGACCCCCAGCCTTGCTCCCTCCGCGGCTGCGGGCATGTTCAGTGGTTTGGGTGGCTGGCTCCCCGGGCACGTTGCACGCCGGGGGAGGAAATGAGCCCTAGGCAGGCCGAGGAGGCGCCGGCTGCTGTCGCCCATCCGCCGCTGCCCAGGCTGCTTGCCGCCTTCTTCTATGGAGCCTGCTCCTTCCTCATCGTCCTGGTGAACAAGACCGTGCTGACCACTTACAGGTGAGGCGAGGGGACGCGGCTCACTGCCCTCCGCCTGGCTGCTGAGTCCCCTGCACACACCCCGCTCTGTCACCCTGGCCCTAAGCCTCCAAAGTTGCTGCAGCGCTTCCCTGCCCTCACCCCCCCCCCCCCCGGTTAGAAATCCTTGGCTAGGACTCTCCAGAGCTTGGCCAGGGGAAGGGAAGGTAAAGGTTACTACTGCACCAAAACAGGAACATAAGTAGGGTTAGAGTTACACTTCCTTTATTCAGGGTGTGGCCATCATGTGCTGGTATTTTACATACCCAACTTCCATCCTGAAGGATCCCAAGGTGCTATTATTATGTAAATAATACATAAGGATCATAGCTGAAATAACAGCACCTCTCAGGTTGGGGGGTAGAGGCAAGCAGGGAGTGAAGTGCACTAAGGCGGGGGAGAAAACATACCTTTATATAGAGCAACATATTAAGACTTTACTTATATGTTAGGAAGGAAACAACAAGAGGTGGGTATCAAAGTGCATCTGTGCCTATTGCAATATGGGATTTAACAAAACCTTTTCCTTGCCAATATTCACCTGGCTCATTTGCACCAAGTTCAGATGTGCTTTGAAGAAAGAAGTGCTCTGATAGCCTATGTGAAGGAATTTAGCATTATGGGACATACAAGTGGAAATGAGAATCTGTCTATTGGGTCCTGACAACTCTGTATTTAATGGGAGACATCAAGACCATGTACACACTATAGACTTGTCCCGCAATAAAAGTTATTTATAATTTTTAGAGCAGTGAAATTGACAAATTTGACAGCTCCGGTGTCCCAGAGTGCTCTCGACTGGCACTCTGGGACATTTCCAGAGGTTGTCAAAAGCGCAAGGAGCGTACACACAGGCTCTACCATAGAACAACTGTTCCGTGGTAAGCCTTACCACCCTCGTTTGGGTGGTTTACATGTTGTGCGGCAAGAGGGCTGTTGCCGTGCAACAAGGATTTGTGTGTGTACGCTCACATTGTTATCACGCGGTAAGGAGCCTTATCACACTATAACTTTGTAGTGTGTACAAGGTCCAACATCTTGAGTCTCTGTAGATGTAATCTAGTTGGCCACTGACATCATCTGTGTCTAATCCTGGCTCTACACAGAGGATAAATCAGCAGTAAATTACACATACTACGTTAAGGACATGTATGTTCTTTGACATTCACCTTAAAATAGCATTGGTCACCTGTAAGATAGCATTGGTCAAGTTATACAATTCAAAGTTTGTCTTTGCAAGGAATCTCTAGAGTTGCAAAGGAACCACTTTGTCCATTGCAGGGTTGTTTACAATGATATCAGTACTGTGAGAGCATCATTCACAGTAATATTTTCACAAGCATCAATGGCATCTGTAGTTTTGAATATAATGTAATTGTGATGCTGCCAGACCAGGTGCCAGCTCATGCCAAGGCCCAGGCCTCACTGAACACTGAGAGATGCACAGCTGGAAACCAGTCTCATTTATTTGTGCACTGGCATCATCAAACAGATATTAGATGTTGTTGATAAGAATGTGTTTAGACTTCATAAATGCTTATAAAATGCTGCATATGTTGATCTCACTTTAATCTCTAGTGCCCATGGTGTAAAGTTATATTGTGTGCTTGCATTGTGAACCTCTGTAATTGTGTAACTCAACAAACTGGAAAAACACCAGTGACCTAAGAGAGGCATTGTGGGGAGTTAGAGTCCCACAGGCTGGCTCTCAATGGGCTGCCTGCCCCCCCAAGCCCCCCAATTTCCTGTTCCTTGTCAGAGCCAAACCTGGGCTTCTCTTCTCCCTGTTCCATGCTGGGAACTGGGGGAAACTGACAGGGACTAACCCCCTCCCCATTCCCAGGGGGACGCAACCAAGGCTTTTCCTCCTTGGGGAGTGGGGTCCAGTTGCTCTGGCTCCTTGTCCCTCCCACTCCCAGCTATGGAATTGACAAGCCTGCCTGGCTCCCAGGAGGAGTAGGCACAGAAGCTGATTGGGGCTTCTCCCTTCCAGGCTGGGAGCTAGGACCAGCTGCACATAACTTCTCCCTTCCCAGCAGAGGCAGCCTTAGGCTATTTTGGGCCCTAGGCAAAGGCCCATTGTGAGGCCCCCTAGAGTCACCCCTCCCCCCGCAGCTCCCTCCCAGGCTGTCTGAGCCTGCTGCAGCTCAGAGCACTCCTGCTGCTGGCCAAGACTGACACGGGTTTGGGGTAGGCAAAGCAGGTGACTTCTCCTGCTGTCCACTGAGTTGGGAACGGAGCCTCTTCTTGCTTGGGGCCCTCGGCAGGCGCCTGCTTCGCCTACCCCAAAAGCTACCTCTGCCTCCCAGCCCACCACCGGGGTCTGGAAGACAACTGCCCATGGCCTCTCCCCACCCGGCTTGCAGTGGGGGGTGGAATCCAGCCACCAGGGGATTTTCACTCTGCTCCTGGATGAGAGCTGTGATCTAGCCGCCCTATTGCCCTGGCTCCCAAGTGGCTTCCTGAAATTGACAAGAAAACCAGGAGTGGTGGCAGGATGGGTACAGGGCCACCAAGGAGCAGGGAAGCCAAGAGCAGTGCTAGGCTGGGAGCAGCGCCTGGCACCCTGGGAGCCCACCATGAGCAGTGCCAAGGAGTCTGCTGGGAGCAGTGCTGGGCACCACAAAGCATGGGGGCTCCTGGGAGCAGCACCACGTTGGGCTTGGGGGCCTGTGCCCCAAATAACTTTTTTCTAAAGTAACACTCCTGGTTTAAACCCAAATCTCCTGAATTCCAATGCAGATCCTTACTCCCAAGATCATTTTTCTATATACATGCTCACAAACAATCTCAGGGCAAATTGACTGACTAAATTCTACATCCATGCTCATATAGATCCCTGTGGTCATGTGGAGTCTCACTGATTTGACTAGAAAAACAAGATCAGTTACAGGCTTCCAAGTAGTCAAATTCCAAAGGGGTAGCTGTGTTAGTCTATTGTAGAAAGACAACAGAGTCCTGTGGCACTTTTAAAGACTAACAGATTTATTTATTGCATGAGCTTTCGTGGGAGAAGATCCCACTTCGTCAGATGCTTTGAAGATAGGAAAGTTACAGAGTGGGAGTAACTTTCCTATCTTCAAAGCGTCTGATGAAGTGGGATCTTCTCCCACGAAAGCTCATGCGATAAATAAATCTGTTAGTCTTTAAAAGTGCCAAAGGACTCTGTAGGCTTCAAAGTGTAAAGAGCTATACATTAACTGAATGTACAACTTCAGAAATGAGTAATTCAGAGATTATCAATAAGAACATACAAAGGATATTATTTTATAATATATTTTTAAAATGTGAAAGGAGCACATTTGTATGCACTGAGTACAGTTGGCTGCACACGTCAGAGTGAACTTTTTCATTATTTGGTGGTGGTGGAGGGGGTTGCATTTGACTAAAATAGTACAAGATTACCTGGGACTTCAGTGGTAGTCACTGATCACTCAGCATTTCTGAAAATCTGGCCAGTCAGGTAGGTATCTAATGTGTGGATTTAGGAACCTAACTTTAGATGCCCATTTTTAATAATTTTGGCCACAAGTTCTTTGTTTCTCTGTGGAATTTCAAATAGGAATCCTATTGCTTCCTTGCACTTATGTTGTTGTTGTATGTGTTTATAGTTCCCTTTTCTTTTCAGTTTCCCATCTCCAATGGTTCTTGGAATTGGCCAGGTATGTTCAGCAATAACATTTATTATGCTGTAGTTAAGACTGATAAAGAAATTAAGTGCTTTCATATAAGGAATAGTACAGGAGTTCCAACTGCTGCAGTGCAATAATACTGAAATAGATAAACTGTGAGGAAGAATGATTTATCTTAACAACTTGAAGGAAAATAAGGATCCAATTCAACCCTTATGTAGGAAAACCCATGTATAGGACTGGAAATGCCATTAGTTTTCTCTTGCAGAATTCATTTAACACGACGTTCAGCATTCAAAATCTGCAGCTTCCCCAAGATCCATATGAAGACCTTGGCTTGGATGTGTGTGGTGGTACTGTCGCTGTGCTCCTTCATAGTTCTCCCTGGTTTTCTCATAGTTCTCAGTTTGCCAGCAGGGACCCACATAATTTTCTTTCTTTGCTTATGGAGACAGAGGAGACAATAAAGCTGAGCTCAAAGTGTAGCAGGAGAAAGAGAGAACTCTTTGTTGAAACTGGTAACAGAGTAAACATTTGTCTACACTGGGAATGAAAAGAGCTGATGACTCAAGGAAGGAATAGGTGGTGAGAACAGAGCCCTACAAGGAAGTCTTATTTGTTAATGTAAATAATTTGAGTGCTGTGATTTTTTTTTTGAAATGAAGGCAAGAAGGTGCTGAGGTAGGGAGAACGAAAAGGAAACAGTGGGCCATGAGCTCCTCTCTGCTAAGTGATATTGAGGAAAGCAAAATGGCCAGAAAAGAGCTCAGTTATGTGAAAGAGAAGTCCAGAATATCTGTATGAATATCTCCATACAACAAACACATCTTTGGGGTTCCTCAACCTTGACACCAGAGTAGGGAACAGATGTTCTCCATGGTATAGTCTCTTCTGTACCATGCAGATTTCTGCTGGAAATTTGGTGAGGTGATATTGCCTCCTATGTAGTACAGTGACTGATATACATGGCTGATTTCCTCTTTGAGGAGGTTGAAATGTGGAAGTGTCAGTGAAGTCTCTTAAGGGAGCTGTGTTGCTATTGAAGTATAAAGAGCAAGAAAACTAGGGAAGCAACTCAGAGTAGGCCAGGTCCTGCATGGATGCAGCCAGGTTTCCTAACAGAACCTAAGAATCCATGGAAGGAGTCCAGTGGCACTTTTAAAGAATAACAAATTTATTTTTCGCTTGAGCTTTTGTGGATTAAGTACCACATTGTCAGCTGCCAGAAAATGGAAAAAACTCACACCTGACAAAGTGGGACTTCACCCACAAAAGCTCTAGCGAAAAATACATTTGTTAGTCTTCAAAAGTGGTTTTTTTTTGAAAATAGACTGACAGCTACCTCTCTAGAACTTAAGAATCCATGGCATTTCCAGGCTTTCTCCCCTCATTGATTATCAACTGCTTAGTGAACATACTGATCCACTCACCGCTCTTTCTCTCATATCATCAGAAAAGTTATAGGACTGGGTCGCTGTTTATTCATCTGCATTCTGATTGGTTGAGAGAATCCACTAGGCATAAGAAATTGACAGGAATGTCATGGAGCATTGATCATTTGTTTGCTTATTTTCCCTGTGAACATATTTTACAATATCTTAAGATGTCATTCATGTTTTCATGCCAGTAAAGCATTTATATTGTAGTTTCAACCAACAGTTAAGACTGGTAAGAAAGAAAAATATCCCAGTTGTTTCTTTGTATTCTGCTACAGTTCTTTGAAAGTAACACCTAATTGATATGCTGTCTAGTGCTTGTCAAATACGTGTAATGAGCCTGTCTTGGAAGCAGTTACTTTGTGTAAATTTAAAATAGCATTGTGCTCTTACCTTGTGTCCTGCTTTTCTTTTATTTCTTTTTTTAGATGGCAACCACCATACTTATTCTGTACGTGTCAAAATTAAATAAGATTATTCACTACCCTGATTTTGACAAAAGTATCCCTGTGAAGGTACGAAATGTCTGGGTTTTGATACTGGAAGGAAAATTGTATCTTTGTCGATAGTCGTCTTACTGTGGTTTTTAAAAAATGGTTTCTTTGGAGAGAAGGTATGACAGAAAAATAGCAAACATCCTGATTTTTCCAGATGTTCCACCAAATTTTGATTTTATATCTTCAGTTTATTAATTTATTGTAAGTAGATTATTTAATTTAACTATAACAGTCTTGCATTTTATAGAGGTAGAATTAAATTGCAGTTTGAGTATGTAGTTTGTGTTTGGCATGAGAAAGGATGCCTTGGAGATGTTATTGTCTGACAAGAAAATTATCTTCTCAGATCAGCATCACGGTTTGACTCCAGTATTCTGCAGTGGAAACACTATTATTGTTTATTATTTATATGGGATTGGAGGCTCCAACTGCAGTCAAGACCCCATTGTACTGCATGTTGTACATACATCTAGTAAGAGAGTTTATAGTCTGAAAAGGCAAGAGGAAGGCAAGGATAAAGGATCTAGCTCAGTTGGTCATATGGGAACTGAGGCACAGAGTGAATAAGGCACAGATCTGCAGTGAAATATACATAGGCAGACTCTTGCATCACTGCAAAATTGCATGGAGGTCATTAGGACTTTGCATGGGTTTGCTTGTGTGTTGCAGGATGAGGGCCTAAGTGGCTTGCTCAAGGTCACACAGGAGTGGGTGACAGAGCTGGGAAATGAACCCCCATCTCTTCAGTCCCAGTCCAGTGCCTTCATTGCAGAACCATCCTTCCTAATGGACCTGAGAAATATTACCATGACCACACCTTACAACAAAAGTGCCTGATCTCATGAGCTCTATGTACATGGAATTCCCATTGAAAACAGTGGGACTTCTGTGTATAATTGCCTTGGAGAAAGAGCTCTAAAGTCAGCTATGACCATGAGGGACGCCTGTGTTTCTCCTTAATGTGGTCAAGGAAAAAGTCTCAGTGAATAGGTTGATTCTTAGGGACAGTAGCACAAATCTCACAAATGTGTTGGATCCTTGAAACCTTGTTCCCCATACACGCTGCTCCTTCCACATATGCTTTTCCTGCTATACCCTGCGGGCCAGGCTTTTCTTTTATATTTTTTTATATTAATTCTTTGGAGGCTTTCTGGGACTGGATGAAGAACTAGTGTTGCAACATCCCAGCAGTTACATACAAGCCCTAATACTGAATTTTCCTAGTCACAACAAGACAGCTGCATTTGTATTTGTTAATTCTTTTATCTTGTAAAGTGTATTTCAGCTGGAATAATTGACTGTAGCACAGTTAGATTCCCTTTCACTTTTAAGTGCTCTTATTACCATTACTGTGGCATCCCATTTCCCAGCATAGAGTCCTCCACTGTTGCTTTTATCCATTGTAGGAGAGCCAGAGGCCACAAAAAGGCCTCTTGCTAGGTGCCAAGCACTCTCAGCTCCTCTTGGGTTAGCGCAATTGGACCCACATTTGAGATGGAGAATCTGTGAATTACAGATGAATTTGATTTGGATTTTTAAGTTGAGACCTCAGCCTGCAAACTGCTGATTTCAGTGGGAGAAGCTCTTAACATCTGGCCTTTATTCAGCAAAATTTCACTGTCTTCTGGGCTTGTGCTAGGTGAGCTGATGTTTTTGGTGGTTCTTTACCATTACAATAAGTGACATTTTACTCTCTTTTCTGTTGATCTCGGTTCCCTTTTCACCTCATTCAAAGTTCTCTTTCTAGATAAAAAGCTGCCACAGGAAGATTGTTATTACTGTACATTTGCAGGGTCATTTTTGAGAGATTTATGAGCTATAAATTGGCTGTTTCTCCTTTCCCCCTCAGTCTCCTTTGTTCTGCCCTTCCATTGGAGAGCAAATACAGCATAATTTAAAAAATAAATAAAATGTTCATATCAATCTGCTTTTCTGTCACTGAGAGCTTTAAAAGCACAGAATTCAAAGTGTCCCATGGGAAGGTACACAGCAGCCCAGCTTTTACACCCTTCCAGGATGTGGTGTGTGCTTTTCCCCCATGCTGGTCCACTCTGCTAGCTGATGCAGTGTTGCGCTAGTGCTATAGCTCCTCTATCCCCCTTGGCTACCTCTGTTGGCACTAGACTCCCATTTAGGGTGACCAGTACTGTCCCAATATTCGGGGGTTTGTCTTATATAGGCACCTCTTACCCCCACCTCTTGTCCTGTTTCATCACATTTGCTAGTTGGTCACCCTGCTCCCATATGGCAGGGATACATGGCTCTTTGCATTCTCTGTAGAGCTGGTTGCAATCTCTTGGCCTGTTTGTAATGTGGTAGGGCCCAATAACTCCTGTCAATGTCAGTTGTTGCAGGTGCTACCCTAACTGGCCTACAATGCAATGTAGCCCTAAACATTTCTTTTTTCCTTGCAGCAACCTGTATAACGTGTATTGTTGTTCAGTAGGGCTCCGCAATTGCTGAACTTCTTTTCTATACATAGAAGTATATGCTCTCTGGGTATTCTTTTGTGTCCTTACAAAAGATCAGTCATGCCTTCATTCCACCTGCTCAATCGCTTTCTATCTAAGCCTAAATACAAACTAGGCTAATAACTGAGTATCAAGTTTACTGAAGTGAAACCACTCAAGTGCTGAGTATTTCTTTTAACCTATATTGAGCCGGATCTTCAGTTGCTGTAGTTCAGTGTAGCTCTATTGGAGTCAATGGAGTTATGCTAATGAACACCAGCTAAAGATCTGGCTTGATAAATTCAATGGATGTGGGATTTATTTCCCTAAGAAAAACAATCATTTTTAGGAATGAAGAAATTTAAGTAATTCAAAGTTCCTCAGCAGTAATTTAAAGCATTGGTCTAATCTGAATTGTGCTCTGACTTCTTTGCAGTTGTTTCCTCTGCCTCTGCTTTATGTTGGAAATCACATAAGTGGATTATCAAGCACCAGCAAACTAAGGTACAGTAAATGCAGGATGTAGCTTAGGCCATTTGGTTTTTATTATTTTATTCTTGTAGGTACAAAGTATAAGGTTAAAGGTTAAGACTCTCAAAGCAGTGCAGGGAATTTAGCTACACATTAATTTTAATGGCTGATGTATGACTAAACCCCCTGCATTGCTTTGAAAATCTGAACCAAACAGCTGCTCAGGTTACAATCCGTGTGCTGCATTTAGGAGGGATTAGCATGGTCTCTACCAACAGAGAATGTGAACACAGTTTCACTGCATAGATGAATGTTTTTGTGAAATATTATTTTCCTCTCAGCATGTGAATGGCTAGAGTTCCATGGATAACACAACAAGAAGGGTGAAACCTTTAAGCAAAATGCCTTTACATGCATATGAATAGCTTTGAAAATTATGATTGAAAAGCCCTATATAAGAACTAGGTATTTATTATTATTTATTACTTATTTTCCTATGTATACAAAAGTCTTGCATTTGTTATGTAGAATGGTACAAGGGATGTATGGAATTCACATGCAGTGGAACAATCCTGGTTCCACTGAATAGGAAGGGGAGGCTGTGGGGAAGGCATACAAAATGTGTACATACTTACATTGTCTGTGTGCCTTCGAACACTACTACCTTCACATCAGTGTTTCAGGAATGAGGCTTATAGGCAATGCAGAGAGAACCTCCTAGAGCAGTGGCTCCCAAGCTGTGATCCATGGACCACTGGTGGTCTGCAAGGGTACTGCAAGTGGTCTGCAGGGGGGAAAGAATGATAATTACTGTAGGTAAATGTACTGTGAGGAGTATGATATGTTTGTGAGTGAGCATAATGAATTATTAGAAATAGCTGCATTTTTAATACTCCTTGATATATAAGTTTGACTCCTGTCAGCCATAGGCTATATTAAAAATGTTTTAAACAGCTTGCTTACATGGTGGCCCACAAAAACTTTTGATGACGATGTAGTGATCTGCATAAAGGAAAAGGTTGGCTGAGGATCTGCTATGTGAATTAAATGACCAACCTCCTCATGTAAGGGAACCATAGAGGAAGCATGTTTGTAGTAGTATCTGAAGCTGCAAGAGTGCCCACAGAGCAATTTCCAATATTATACCGGCAATTCCCAAACTGTATGGAGTGTATGGGAGAGGGAGATGAAATGAAGAACAAAAGCAGAGTTTATATTTTCTTCAGTAGAACTAAAGACTTAATGAATAGAAGACAGCTAAAAACACACACACACTTTCCTTAATTAACCTTTCCTTGTGTAAGCAGTGGATGTCAGTGGGAGAGGAAGTGGTCTGTGTGACCATAAATCTAGAGGGCAGATGCTTTGAGAGAATCTCTAGTAAAACGTCCACCATACTGAAAAAACATGAAAACTCCCCTCATAAACCTTTCTGTGTTGTACAGTGTTTTAATGGTAAATTACATTCGATTAAAATTAGGAATTAAAAAGGGTTCAGATCTGTGCTTTATAACTTCGAGAGGGATATAGATTGCATTTTTCTTTTTAAGATAAATTCATCTTCTGTAATTTAAAGAGATTAGGGACCTGATTCTGAAACCCTTTACTCATGGTGTATAGCATATAATCACCAATAGTCCCATTGAAGTGACATGACAATTTTCCAGTGTGACTGCTTCTTTTATAACTGTTGTATGGCCTGCAGCAAAGTGGTAGCTAATAATTCTTTTCCTCGTGTGAATTTGGAAGTTCTTTCAGCTCAATAAGATCTAACAGTGAGCTTTGTGGTTGTTTGGTTAACAAATTATTTTGAAATACAGAAATATTGGTTTATTATAATTCCAAATGCAAGACACCTATCTCTTGCTGCCAATATATACTTTTAGATTTACTGGACACAATTTTTCTCCATTGTTTCATATCATAACATTAAGAAATACTGCAGTGTTTTAATTGTTAATATGTAATTCACCTTCTGGAATTTTAATTTCACAACTAGACAGAATTTGTCTTGAAAACAAGATATAAGTGATAGCTGTGTAAGTCCAAGATTTCAGGGAGCTATCAGACTTTTAAACCTGAAACTAGGATTTGTATCTTTTTTTAACATGGTTATTTATCGTTGCCTTGTAAAAGGGATTAATTAGTCCAGGTGGCTGAGGTGTCTATTTTCCAAAACATCAGCTGAAAAGGCATTATCAGTAAATCCACAATAATATATTAATATATATTAATAATAATATATTATTCTGTCCATTCTAACAATGTTATTCAAATATGCAACATTTTTAATAGCAAGGAGTACTATCACCTTATGTATTTCTAGTATGTTCCATCTTTTATGATTTTATTTTATTTTTTTTAAACACAAAACCTGTTTGATGTTCAACACAATCCCTTGAATTTTATTTCTTTTATACATTTACAGAGACATGTTCACTGATTGTTTTTAAACTTTACAATAAAGGCTCTCATTATTTATTATAACTGGGATTTCTACAGAAATATCATCGGGGCTTCATTGGGTAAAATTTGAAAGTAACAATTTCTATTTATTTTCCTCCTTTCTAACAGGTAGCTGGGGTTCATTTATTTTAAAAAGTTGGCAGGTCTCTTTATTTGCAATGATTATGTTATCTAATCTGGCTCTGGTGTCAGACTGACATTTTTATGTATGGTAACAGGCTGAGAATTCATTCTGCTAACTTCTCATGCTAGTCTAATGAGTTCATCTGCTTAGTGAAGTTAGATTAAAAATGCTTTTCATTTGACACAGTGCTTGGATCATTTTTCTTTATCTTTTTCTTTTCTTTTGACAGTTTGCCAATGTTTACAGTACTCAGGAAGTTTACCATTCCACTTACATTGCTGCTGGAAGTCATCATACTTCGGTGATGTTTTTGTTTGTTTGTTTCATTTGCAAAATGCCTTTTTTAATTTTATGTCGTTACCAAGCGGAGTGTTTGTGATGTCCAGTCAGACTGTTGCATGGCTGACTTTCATTGACTAATAGACCTCAGTGAAAAGTATAGAAACTAGTTAGAATTTTTTTGTGAAAATTATTTTCTCTATCATCTATATATAAAGTTTTGTGGCTCTAAGACAAAACCTGCTCTTTTTACTTCATAAGAGTGATTTCATTGACTTCACCTGAACAAGATAAGCAGAGTTTGATTAAAATTATTCATTTGGCTAAGGTCTGCTCTTTTTAGGCATTTAGAAGCTGCTCTGAACAGGCAGACCCTTATACCTACATGGTGCGCTGTTGTAGTCAGTAGAGATATGTAGGAGTCTGCTCATGTAGAGTAGCTTGCTGGATTGGGCCTTAGAATGCACCTGCTCAATAAGGTAAAGTGGACATCTACCAATCTACATAAAAAGAATCTTTTGGCCAAGTTAATTACAAATAAATCAATGATTTGGTATAAAAGTAATTAAAGACTTATAAAAACCAGTCCCAGAATCAGACCAAATTATACCGTCAGTTAGACAAAATGCTACCACATTGAAGACTGCGGTTGCATCAGTGTACCTGAGTGAGGCAGAATTTGTCCTGCTCTAACCAGCATTGAAACATCTTTCTCTTGGCTTCACTTTGGAAATTAATTAGCAGCAGAGGACCTTTGACATTTGTGACCCTGTTTATCCATCCATATCTGGGTTCTGTAACACGGCTACCCCTTTGGGTTCTGTAAAGTAGTAGAGCACTAGCATTTTGTTATAGTAACATTATATCAAGAAAGACTATACTTATTAAGACGAAGTTAGCAAAGTAAAACAAACAAGAATCCTGTCTGACTGCAGATTTTATTACTTACTGGTTTTGTATTTTCACTGGGTGAAATCCTGAAGGCTATATAGGCAGAACTCTCCTTAAGCTCAAAAAGAACTATGCCTGCTTAGGGTCACCAAGGTTTTGTCTTCTGTTAGGTTTCTAAAGCAATTTGTATTTGGAAAATAACTTTTTCATGAACTAGAAGCCATTTAGTTTCTCCTCTAATAGTCTAAATATGAACTGATCTAATTTTTGTTTACAGGAAACGATATTCGCTGGGTATTATAGCCAGCGTATTTGTCATCATTCTTGGGGCTTTCATAGCCGCTGGGTAAGGCCTTCATATGTTCTTATTAAGAAATGTTTGAAGTATTTTTTTCTTAATTATTAAGGGGAAAATCTGCCCCTAAATGAGTGCGAATCCTATTAAAGAAATTACCTTAGAAATCTACTAAAGTGGGTGGGGATCACAAACCTATAAGGGCTAAATGAACAATGTTCCTCAAATCTAGATTTTTACTAGATATTGCATATCCGTAAAATATATAAATATAAATATAAGATATAAATAACACAGCAAGCCAAGAAAAAAGGAGGGCAACTGTTTTTCCTTAATAAAAATTTAAATATAACATAGACATAAGGAAAAAAACCTAATCCTTGATAGAAGGGGATGATCTATTGATTTTCATGTAAGTAGATGTACACAGTTCCTATACTTTAGGACAACTTTAAATTTGAGACAGATTACCTGTTTTGTTTTTCCTTTCCTGTTAGAAATTTGGATGGAATTCCGTAAGAAATGTAGCATATTTCGGTTAGCTACCTACAAAGTATAAAGCAGTAAGGCAGCAGTTCTCAACCACTGTGTTATGACACAAAAGTGTGTCACACCACAGCGCTGAGTGTGTCACGTGATATCAGCCTGCTGCTGAGAGTGCGTAACGCTCCTCACCCCTGGCCGAGGAGAGCTGTGGCAGCAAGGTGATTTCACTCTGCTGGCCCTTTAAGAGCTGCTGCTGAAAACTCAACTGCTGTAGTGCCACTGCCGAATGTACCTGAGTCTACTCTACATCGCAGCAGTGAAAGCTGCTGCTTTGGCTTCCTGCCACCAAAACTGTCTGCCGAGGCAGAATTTCAGCGGCAAGGGCCACTCTAACTTGACCCGCTGCTGAAAGTGCTGGCACCGGGGGGGGGGCGCCGGCCCCGGCGGAGGACTTGGTTGGCAGGGAGCCTTGGCGGCAGCAGGCTCTGTAAGTGGGGGACATCAGTGTGTACAGCTGAATGAATAATTTCCTTTTGGCATTTAATTTAATGGCTCTGCCATCATTTAAATAAATTGCCTTATGTGAGAATATTAATCAAACAAAACAGAAGAGAGAGTTATTTCCCATTAGATTCTACTTATACTCTGCTCTGGTGTGTGAAAAATTGGACAAGTTGTAGGACTGAGCTAGTTGGAAATTCTTGGGAAAAGCAGAATGGAAAACTGCTAGTCCTTTATTGCAGCAATTTCTCTGAAGTGCTGACTTGTTTGTAATACTGACATGTTTGTGGAAATTGTTCCACATACAATGAAGACTTAAGACAAAACCCTGAATTTGCTGGGATTGTCAATATTTATATTATTTCATGTGTGTGTGTGTGTGTGTGTGTGTGTGTGTGTGTGTGTGTGTGTGT
>ML685776.1:7367294-7377650 GCA_007922175.1 Pelusios castaneus
TGTGTGTGTGTGTGTGTGTGTGTGTGTGTGTGTGTGTGTGTGTGTGTGTGTGTATATATATATATATATATATATAAAAATATATATTTTGCAGATCAGATCTCTCTTTTAATTTGGAAGGCTATACCGTTGTGTTGCTAAATGATATCTTCACAGCAGCAAGTGGTGTCTACACTAAACAGAAAATGGATCCAAAGGTAATTTTGGGGTGATCAGGTTGCGCTTAGTTATTTTGTGCATGTAATAAAGGAAAGTCATCTATTGCTATGTGACTTCTTGAGCATGAGTGGGGTAACAACAAATTTAACAAATACCATCAATTTCATTTCCCTTCATAGTCAGTTAATATATGTTCTCTTAATGCATTTTGGCTAGGGAAAATCTGTTAGGAATTTCTCTGTCTATGCATGGATGAATAACATATTTGATTTTCACCCAACTTAGCCTTTGAGGCGAATGTAGCATAATCTTGTTTTACTAAAGAAGGAAAAAATAAACTTTACTTTCTCAAAAAGTAATTCTATCTAGAAACTAGAGTAAAAGCAAAATGTGTTTATGAAGTGCATATCTGGAGAACAACTTTTTGGCCACAAATTATCTTTTTCAAAGCAAAAGATTTATATAAAATGATCTGGGAATGATGTTGATCTCAATCCAATTCTTAGTAACCAAATGTTTTATATCATTAAATATACCAGCACCACCACAGCACCCTTGTTGGAAGCACTGTAGAGCCCCAGAACTGACTGCATAGAAAATGAACCATTTTGCTATAATAGGTGGTTCCACAAGAACACGTTTGAAACACATTACTAAGAGTTGTGGAAGATGCCTTTTCCCACACTGCACCCACTTGGGTGGTATTGTGACCCCATAAAAATGTAATATCACAATCATTTTACACTTTGAAAAAAGCAAAACAGGCCAACAAAATCTTTGAGTTTTACTCTGATTGGGGATTTTTAAAAAATGAAGCCATTTTAGAGTTGTAATTCTTATTTCCTTCAGCATTTTCTCCTATTTTTCCCAAAGGAGAAATGACCAACACAAAACAGAGCAAGAATAAACTAAGACAAGAAGAACAGATCATGCTCAAATCCCTTATAATTCAAGAGACAATTAACTCTCCCAAACAAGAAGTGCTATAAAGCTTGCAGACTGTCAGCGTTGCACACCTCGGGTGAAATCTGGCACTGAGGAGTTCTGCCACTGATTGCACTGGGAAAAGAATATATGTCCTTTAGTAATCAGAGGTGTCAAACTGAACTTATGCTGTTCCTTGCGCTGTATCAACGATTCTTTCATGGCTCCATCTATTTCTGTAGAATTTAAGCTTCCACTTTAAACCAAAAATTAAAATCCAAATGTTTGGCTACGACCATACAGAGCAACTAAAAGGAGGCCTTTGTACTCTCCTGTTTCTTGGCTGCCTCTGTACCAGGCAAGTCCCCCTATAAAATATACAGCAGCCTCAAAATTGCTGTGGGTGTTACATCAGCTTGCAGTGACTCAAAACACTCCATGTTGTCATTCTGGGATCATCCCTTTTCTCTTCATCACACCCACTGCACTGGGAGGTGATGTAGAAGTCATTGTCAGCCCTACACTACTGCAGATTTCCCCTGTGCCAGATGTGGTGGGCTCTCCCATGGACAGCAATGTCAGGCTAAATCTGTCAGCTGTATGACACAAAACTGTTCAAGATCGGGCCCTAACTGAGTTTCTAGCTGTATGGTTATGGATAGGTATGTTGGAACATGAACCGGTGCAGTCGTGCATTACTAAGTCTAAGGAACGGCTAACTGAAATGGTAGTTCATCTCAGTGTTTAGCTTTGAAACCTAATGGTAACATTTACCATTTAAATTGAATTGCATGAAATTTTGCACATTCATAAATAAATTCCCTGAAGGGCCAATACTGGGATGTTGGTTGTTGTTAAATGCTTCAGGTTCCCAAAAGGTGTGTTTCATCTTTTACAGGAGCTGGGAAAATATGGAGTCCTTTTTTATAATGCTTATTTTATGGTGATTCCGACAGTTATTATTAGTTTCTCTACTGGAGATCTTCAGCAGGTGAGTAACACGGTTAGACATTTCACACTAGTACACTAACATAATTATTTCACCTCTTTTAGTTATTTTACTATATCTAGAGTTTCTTGGAACAAAACACTCTAGTCCCATTCTCTAAATTTAGGGCCACACTCTGCCCTGAATTACATCTCTGTGCAATCCTGTTAATTTTTGTGGGATTGCGTAGAGTTTTAGTTGGCTATATTCTGGCTATGGATTCTTCATCCCACTTAGATTTTTTTTTTTTTTTTAAGGAACAAGTGATGACTAATAACATTGTAAATTCTTTTCCCCACTTTTTCTTCATGATAAAGTAAAAATAAAGCTACACTAACTAGCACAATAGTCTTTCCTTTTGACCTTTTCATATTACAGTTCGAATTATGAGATTATTGCTCTCAATCTCTCTCATTTTGACTCTCTATTTCATGGGTTTTTACAAGGTATCTTCCTCCCCATATCTGGATTCCATATAACTTGCACTTTTGCTTCACAGGAAAGATCCTGCAAAGCCTTACTATATAATTAGTAAGACAAAAGAGTCTTGTGGCACTTTTAAAGACTAACAGATTTATTAATCGCATGAGCTTTCGTGGGAGAAAATCCCACTTTGTCAGACGCTTTGAAGACTCTTTTGTCTTTCTACAATAGACTAACACGGCTACCCCTTTGGTATATAATTAGTGGTCCTTAGTCACATTACCAGTCCTATTTCAGTCAGTGCGTAAATCTTTCTAATGACTAAAGAATACCAGCTGTAATTGGGGTGCACAAGATGAGACCCCAGCTGTGTCACATGATTTATATGAGTTTTTAATTTTGCCAGAGGCTCTAAAATGATGCCGGGAGTAGCCAAAGCAAACTTCTTCCATGCCATATTTTGTTCTGTCAAAGAAAGAATATTGAGATTTAGCTACACCTGATTCCCACTTTTGACCGACATATCACTTGGTTATAACTCCATGACAGCTCAGTGGCCCTTCGTAGATAAGTGTAGCACATCAGTTGAGGCAGTGTTGTGTAGAGAGAGTACTGGAGACCTACATTCTATTCCTGCCTCCATCTCTGGCCTGCTGGGTGATCTTGGGTGAGTGACATCATCACTGCTCTGTGCTTCAGTTTTCCCATCTGTAAAATGGGGTAATGATCCTGACCTCCTTTGTAAAGCGCTTTGTGTTCTACTGCTGGAAAGATCTATATAAGTGGTTATGTATTTATTATTATTATATCTTTTGCTGTATGTTGCTGGGCACTTAGTTCGTGTGACATTTATACTGGTGTATTCTTAAAATTCTGCTGTTACCTGAAACCCTCCCCCACTACAAATGTGTTATGGTTTCAGCCCTTTGTGTGAAACATCATCTTTTGGCCTCAGTCCAGTTCAGTGAACCAGTAGCCTCATCACAGTAAAACATAGCTGCCCACCTGGTTGGCAGTCTCAGTGGAGGCTCAGCTTGTATGATTATAGGGATTTAACTGCTCTCTCACACTTAGATTTGATCCCTGAAGATAGGGTCAAGGCATTTTGATGGGACTGCATGAGGAAGTTTACTTTGCTGGTGCTTGTGCTAGTTTGTTCCGTGAATAAATCAAGGATTATTGCCCCTAGGATGTTGCTCTGGCTGCTTTCATAAACAATTTCATACACACTTTATTTTTAAAAAGTTCTTCCCGCCCTGCCCAGCAAATATACCATGGTTCTTGAGAACACATATTTTACCTGTTAGAATGAAATCCCATTACTATGCAAAGAAACGCTTTTTATAGCTGGTCTAGCATGATGAATATTTGTGGGAAAATGCCCTGGTAATGTAGAGACTTTGGTGAATGATCTGTAGCTTAATGGAAAGATCTGATTTTAGCTGGTTGTCATGTACCAGAAATGTTTGTTGCCTTGGTGCTACAGTCTGAGGATTTTCTGCTGTTATCCAACGTGAGCACTGTGCAGTATGTGCCCTGTAATGAGAAGAGACAGCCACATACCACCCAACATAGTGGTGTTCAATCTGTGTGGAACAGAAACTAACTCATACAGATCGGGTAGAGTAAAGTATCCCATTGACTTTCTGTGAGAAAAGGGTTATCTGGGAGTGTCTCAGTCATTCATTTGTCCTTAACCCAGCTAGCTGAGTGTTAATGGAGTTTATCCTTGGAGTACGGACTGACAACACAGAAAGAAAGTTTCTTTAGTAACTGTAACAATCATGATTCCAGTTTATCATCAAAATATGTGCAAATGAATCTAGTTGGTACATTTAACAGTGATTGATATGTGAATTTTTGGCTTGGGGGTGTTTCTTCCCAAGGAACAGCCTTCAGATGGATGTATGGGCCTTTTGTTTGCCCAGATAAATGACATTTTTCAGATCAAGTGTAGTCTTGGCCTTGCACATTGGAAACAAATCTTTTTGCAAATGCATACTTTTAGAGAACAGAGTCTTTTCACCTCAAAGGCAAAAACATGGGCCCAAAAATGAAATATTGCCCAACATCCATATATGAACGTGTTAGACAAATAACATTTCAGGATAGCTAGCCCTCCCATCCATAGAGCTTTGATAACAATGGATGTCAAAAGGACAGAAAATGAAGCAAACTGTTGTTTTCCCCAAAGCAGCGACAGCTAAGAATCAAAACAAGTCAGCTGGGGGAGGTGGGATTTTCAAAAAATAAAGAGGCCTAATTGCATTCCTTCTTTGCATGCACATTTACCATCCGTGCCCAGTAACTGGAGAACTGCATGTAAACAAGGCTACCTACACAAGTGTCTGCCTGGTTGTATGTGAATAAATTCCTGATGTGCATGCTATGTCGTAAGTGCGCGTGTAAAGAGGGTGTGGACCTTGAGTCCCACTTATGAAAACCATGTTTATAAAAGATATCATGAAAGAGGGTGGGTTATTTTAATAGTTGATTAAGTTTCCAAGGAGAGGGTTTTTTCCCTTCCTCTCTAAATTATATCTTAGTGTTTGATACTGCCGCCCATCCCTATAGTAAAAACAATGAAAATCCTGTGGCACCTTAAAGACTAACAAATTTTTGGGGGCATAAGCTTTTGTGGGCTGGAACCCAGCTTGCATCTGACCAAGTGGGTTGCAGCCCATGAAAGCTTATGCCCAAAGAAATTTGTTATGTCTTTTAAGTGCCACAGGACTCTCATTGTTTTTGTGATATTCAGACTAACACAGCTAGCCCTCTGGAACTCATCCCTGTAGTATTTGTGTTCTGAATCCTGCAAACACTTCCTCATATGACTAGTCCAATTGAATTGTCAGTGGTCCTTACTTGGGTTGAGTAGAATGAGTCTAATTAAATGAATGAGGATGGTTTGTAAAATCAAGGCCACAGTCCCTCCTATTCAAGGATCTCCTAGTGCTTTACAAACATTTACATATATTAACCACAAAACATCCCTGTAAGGTTAAGAATGTACAGCTGGGGATGATCAATGGGAAGTTGAGGTCCAGATAGTGACTTGCCCTGGGTCACAACAGAAGCCAGTGGCTGTGTGGGGACTAGATTCCAGTGCTCCTTATATCTAATATCAGTCTTGAAAACCTTCAGAAAGATGCACTCATTTGTAAAATCTCACTGAAATGAAGGATAAGGGGGTCTGATCATGTATCCAGTAATATCTGTAACAAAACTCTGCTTGCTTTCAGTAGGTGCGGGATTAGGCCTTGAATGCTGTAAATAAGCAATACATTAAAATGGGATAGGTGTCTTTTGGGGAAAATTTTACTTCCGTATCTTTTCACTAGTTTTAGTGTAAAGGCTAGTTGATTGCATATTAATGATATTCAGTATAATGTAACAGCATCAATGAATGAAAATTCAGATGAAGATTCTGTACAAAGAATTATTTCTTGGTTAAATAGTATTTGCAATGTGCAGTCCAATGTCTGTGTTCTGTAAAGATTGCTATAATGTCCAGAATAATTAAAGAATATGTTACAAATCAATTATAGTGTTACCTTGCCAAATGTATAAAATTATCTCCTATGTGAATTCATGAACTGTAATCAGTGGTTTCTTATTTTGGAGATTTTTATTAACAATTTTTCCTTTAATGTATATATTTAATTATACCATATTTATTTACATATTTATTTCTCTTTAATAGGCCACAGAATTCAAGCACTGGACAAATTTTTTATTTCTATTTCAGTTTCTTCTCTCCTGCTTCTTGGGGTAAGAAGGCAGTGATGAATGAAGAGGTTTTGGCAGCAATTTTATTTATATCTTAGAAATGTAGTTAGGCAAAAATAAGTAAATCCTCAAGGTAATACTCTGAGTTTCTAAGCGAATGTACTGCATTGAAATTTGCTGCTTTTTCACTGTGGTGGTCAGAAACATGACTCTAAAATGTGACCTTGCTGTACCATATCTGTCATCTGTCTCCAGAATATATGATCTTATTTCACTGAGTTTAATAAGATTGAATGCTCCTTAGGGCAGGGGATCATGTCTATTTATTTGTTCTTGAAAGCACCTGGCACTATAAAAATAATGAATAGTAATAAAACACAAGCCTTTGCTACAGTTAGTAGAGCAAATAAAAAAATAAAAGAAAGTGAGCTGTATTCTATTCTGTCTTGGCTTATCACCAACCAATGTCCACTAAGTACAGATAATGAAATTGTGTTTTAAAAGGCAGAGAAGGTACAGTCTGACTGATATCTCAGATGGGGCTTGCACAACTGACATTTATAAAAAATCATTTTCAGACTTGTAATTTAAACAGATTTGGGGATGGGAGTCATTAAAAGAAACTAAACAACAACCCTACAACGTCTTTTTTAGCGGGTAAAGGAACTGATAAATTTCAGGACTATCCGCAGGCCTTGATCATGCAAGTTCCTGAGCACTTGAAAGTGTTACTGAGCATTCTTGACACACATTGACATTAATAGAGAGAAAGATTTTAGCATCTCTTAGAAACTGTCAGTGCCTTGAAGGAGTGGGACCTACATCAGTTGAGGGGTAGTCCACAACCCAATGGAGAGAGATACAAATACAGATCTCTACAAAGAAAGCTATAGGACAGTTTAGCACCGGAAAGGCTACAGTAAACCTCAGTACCCTGGGTCACACTGAAGTGCAGCCATTCTATGTTGTACTTAATGTAACCCACTGTCAGCCAAATGTTTTTTACTTTAAAAGTTAGAAAAGTTTTACTTTAGATTAACAGGAATACCATTGTACGTGGACTTGTTTAATAGATTCCTGTGGAATGAACTTACTAAGGTGTGGTGTTTTTTTTGGCCTTAGATTTCTCTTAATGTATTCTACCGTCCTGTGCAGCCATTACAATTCTGCCCTTACAACAACAGTGGTTGGCGCAATCAAGGTAAGTGATAAGCAGGATAAAAGTGAGAACAATGGAACAGATGGTGAAGAATATTGTGTTACCAAGTGTCTTGGTGGTGTTATGAGTGTTTGTATGAGCTGGAAACTCAAAGGCTACGTCTACACTTGTTAATTTAAGTGGACTTAGCATAGTTGACTTAACAAAGTCGACGTTAAGTCAACTTTGTTAAGTCTATATAGCATGTCCCCACTTAAAAATTAAGTCGACTTAAAGGGGACCCTACCAAATGGACTTAGAGCCTCCACACTGGATGCCTAAGTCGACTTGTAGGGGCTAGGTGGACCTGGGGCAGGTCCATGGTGGTGGGGGAGGAGGGGCACCTATTGCCAAGGGCCAGGGGGCTCAGCATTTGCCCCATTGTACCTGGGTACAATGGGGGCTGAGCAGGACAGGGACACTGGCAGGGCATAGGAGCAAGGTGGGCAGGGCTCTCTCCTGCCCTGTGGGGGGACATGCCAGGCTCTGCCTGTGCCAGCCACCCTGGCAGGGAGGGCCGTGGGGTAGTCCTGAAGCCCTTCAAGTCGACTTAAAGTCGACTTAGGGCTACTCTGCGTCCACACTGGCTAAGTCGACTTTATTAAGCCAGCAAAGTTGACTTAAAACAAGGTGTAATAAAGTCACCTTTAATTTTCCTTAAGTCGACTTAAGCTGCTGCTTAAGTCGACTTGAGGAAAATGTAGTGTGGACGCAGATTAAATTAAGTCAATTTAAGCAAACTTAAGTCGACTTAATTTGTAAGTGTAGACGCACCCAAAGGGCCAATCTGTGTCTTGGTAGCAATGCTACATTTGGCAGTACAGGAGATCCACATTAGGAGAATGAGTCTAATTTCATCCAGGATTAAGTGAGATTCAGATGTATTGTATTTCTACAAAATGAAGATAACTCAGGCCTTGTCTACATGATAAAGCTGCACTAGTGTAACTAAAGGTAAGATTTTAAATTTATTTAATTAATCTGATGCAAGCGCCTGTGTGAATACTTTTATTTCAGTTTGACAAGCTCAAGAGGGGTAGCTGTGTTAGTCAATTTCAGCAAAACAAACAAGAATTCCGTGGCACTTGCATCTGATGAAGTGGGATTTTACCCACGAAAGCTTATCTGATAAATGAATATGTTAGTTTTTAAAAGTGTCCCAGGACTCCAAGCTTATTTCAGTTTGCTTGACTTATTTTGGCTTATTTTAAACTGATTCCTAATTGATTTAAGATAATACAAACAAAGCATGATTTAAACTGAATTAAGAATTTTCTCTCAGTCTTCTGCACCAGTTGCACCAACTTAAAATAACACAAGTACAACTTCTTCATGTAGATAAGGCTTAAGTGTCCACGTGAGAAGGTCACTGACCACATAAGTACCTCTCACCAGCTGGTTCATGGAGGAGAAACTAAAAGAGTTGTCAAATGAAGGAAGAGAACTAGTTTAAAAAAAAAAAAGAGTCGGGTAAAATGGTTCTCCATCTGAATGAAGGAGAGAAGATCTTAAGTAGCATCTCTTCTGGAATGGTCTTCATTAGACTGATTGCAAAAGCTTAGAGAAGCATCACTTATATGTCTGAGGAAAATACTGCCTCCAATGTGTTTAAATTTGTCAAAGGAAGATTGTAGTTGCTGTCTTCTCAATGTTTTCTTTTCTAATTCTGGCAAACAATGACGTGAAAACCTCATCTCTCATTGCTGTTTTAAATTTTGTATGCGTGCCCTGAGAAATCTAGATCAGTGGCTCTCAACCTTTCCAGACTACTGTACCCCTTTCAGGAGTCTGATTTGTCTTACGTATCCCCAAATTTCACCTCATTTAAAACTAATTGCTTACTAAAAAATTCCTTACTTGCTCATTTTTACCATATAATGATAAAATAAATTGAGATATAAATATTGTACTCACATTTTGGTGTATAGTATATAGAGCAATATAAACAAGTCATTGTGTGTATGAAATTTGAGTTTGTACAGATTTCACTAGTGATTTTTTACATAAACTGTTGTAAAACTAGGCAAATATCTAGAAGAGCTGATGTATCCCTTGGAAGAACTCTACATACCCCTGGTTCAGAATCACTGATCTAAATGGGACATATCACAGATCAGAAAACAACTAAATAAACGTGGATCATTACAGGCACAGTAAAATCAGTGCCACCACCATGGTGTCCCATAGTGGATCACATATGTCCACCCCAAATTTGCAATGCATGGGACTCTTTTAGGGGCCTCATTGTATTCCAGGGAACAAAGATCTTCCAATATATGAAGACTCAAGTAACATAAAATTATGACTCGAATCTAAAAAACCTTTTTGGCTTACGCTGCAGTAGTTCCAAAGACTTGGATTTTTCCCAGAAAATCAATGGTGAACAAGGTGGAAGGATACCAGTGTCCTGAACAAACACTTCATCAAGGACCTAACCAAAGAATCTAGGGCTTTTCATTCCCCTAGGGGCCTAGGAAATATGGTCCACTTTAAATCACATCCATGCATCACAAGGCAGATACTCCTACTTCTCCAATAAATGGGGAATGAGATGAATCCTATTTGTGCCTGCTGAAATGAACTTCAGCCTATGAAACACATTATCAGTTAAAGTCACTAATTAATTAAGTTAAAATCCTTATGCTGCTGATATCTCTACCATCCACTATATGTCATGTGAAGTAATTAGTTGGATTGCCAACCAAGATGTGGACAGCTTGCATTGCTGTTTTTAAGTCACATGAAAGAAGACTAAATAAAAATAGCATAACTGATTTCAGAAAGGTTTTTTGAATTTTGAAAGGCACTTTGTGACTGTTACTCCTGGTAGAAATGAGGTCATTGACCATACCAGATGCCAAAACCTTTGAAACCATAGTACTGGCAAAAGAAACACACTACATATAGTACATTTCCTTCTGTCTCGGGTGGGGGG
>ML685776.1:7377750-7435589 GCA_007922175.1 Pelusios castaneus
TCCCCCCCCCCCCCCCCTCCTTGAATGACATGGGACTTATTTTCAGGATATAGAAGGTGAAATGAGTCTTAGGGTAAAAGTTTTCACTGTGACAAAGGTACTTAACTTAGGTTAGCTAATCTAAATTAGCTAACAGTTTAAAAGTGGCTCTTGAGTTGCTAACCCAAGATAAAAGCTAGAGCTAAAGCCTAAAGAGGAGGCTGGGGTTGAACTTGAACAAACTAAAGACTGAGTTGCTGCTGCATCCTCACTACTCTTTTACCCTGAGTTAAGAACACATCTTTTTTCAGTGAAGAGGAACCCTCCGTATATTGCAAAAAGTAGCATCCATTTTTTGGGTGGAGGTGGGCACAGTTTGAAAGGCCTATAGTTAAACAGCGAGTTCAAATCTGAGCACCTGCACTTCTACACAATTACAAACATAAATCAAGAAGCTGTAGATACAGATGATCAGATTTACACCCTCTCCCCCCCCAAAAGAGGCAGGGCTCAGCTGAAAATGTGCCCTGCAAAGAAGGTTCATCGAAAGAAATAGTCTTTGGAATTGCTGGCCTTCAAAAACTTGCTACTTGAATCAGCTTGTAGTGAATTCTCCCTATTTAGGAAAATGATGAATGTTTATTTTATCTTGTTTTTGCATTATTAGTAAACTCACCACACTGTGAAACTGATTCTAGTAAAAGTTTTTGAAGGGCTAACAACTAAACATGTATAAAAGCAAATTAACTTGGTGACATTTAAGTTCTCCGGGACTAAAATAGTTTAGTAAATGCCTGACTTTTGCTTTCTTTTCAGAATATATCCATCGCTTATATTGGAATGCTGGTTGGTGGAGACTACATATTCTCTATATTAAACTTTATAGGGCTAAATATTTGGTGAGTGGAATCTGAATGGTCTTAATTTGGCAAATTGAGAAATGATTCCTTAATGAGGACTAGTTTGGTGTTGTTTCAGTTGCCCAGTTTGGCTGATGTAATTTTGAAACCCCTGACGAGGGAAGTGCTACATGTTACCTCAGGATGTAAAATTCATTAGGATTAGTTCTAATATGTATATCTATTCATGTTTTTTCTGTATATTTATTTTGTCATGTTAAGATTATAATTATGTAGAAACGCCTGCAATTTTACTACTTGAAGCTGTAGTTTATTAGTTTTTTTATGAGTGGAGCTGGGTCTTGTCAGTTTTGGGCCTGAGACATCCAAGGAAACTCTGAGTATTGGAGGAAATGGGAATGTTGATTCAAGGAGGCGTAGTCTTCCCTATGACTTCTTGCTGAATCTGTGTGCCAGGATGATGTACTTTCAGGAGGATTAATCATTCTTCATTTCCAGTTCTTAAAAACTTGTGTCTCCAATGAAGATTGGCTGCTGCATCCCATATGGGGGCTATAGGAGGGTTATTTATTGATTTCTCCTCCCCCACTTTATATATTCAGGACCAGATTCTCAGCTCATGTAAATCAGAGTAGCTCTAAATTATACAAATTGACACCAGCTGAGAATCTGGCTTTTGGTCTGTAAAGCACTTTGAAATCTTTTGGAAGTAAAGTTGTTATATACGTGTATGATTTTTGTCGGCAAGTCTCCATGACACTGTCTGCTCTCTCTTCTTCAGCATGGCAGGAGGACTCAGATATTCATTTTTAGCTTTACAAGACCACAACAAGCCTAAGCAACCTACAGATGAAGAAAACACACATCTTGACTCAAAGAGTTAGCAGAAATGAATAATTTGAAAGGCAGTGAAGATGCCATCTCACTAAACAGAACTGCCCTGAAGTTAATCAAGCACATGCAGCAGGAATGTATCTGAAATGAGAAAAATCTACCTCAGTGACCATTGTGCGCACAATTTTTATAGGCCGAGATGTGTTCTCACACAGTGTTACAACTTATTTTTGTTTGTCTTTTACACCAAGGCTGACTTATAACGTGGGAACACCTATCTGAAGCAATGGGCTGGTCGTGACAGTCTTCGTTCTTCCTGTCATTGACAATATTTATACACCACCAGAACTTAAAGTTCTTACTCAGTTTTCATCAATCACTGCCAAGCCAACTCCCACTGAAGACAGTGGGATCTTGATTCACAACTGCCCTGCACTTGTAGATGTTTATATGTATGAAGAAGGTGTACAGTGCTACACCCACTTTGTACTAGTGTAAATGACTGCACAAAGTGCATGGCCATGATCAGTTGGACCCTGGATGTTTGTCCCGTATAAAGAGTGATTGAAAACTGAGTAAGGAACTCAGGGTATGGGCCAGTATGTTTTGAATAAAGAGTGAGTCTTTGATCCTACCAATTCTCTGCTTAATCCTTTGGTGAAGGTATCATTCTCTGTGGCATCACAATCTGTTGTTCTGATCATTATTGTTTTGTCACTAGTGGATTATTGTGACTTGATGCTGGATCAAATAAAAGGAAGAGATAAGCAGTGAGAAATATTTCTTGTTTAAAGAGGAATCTCTTGGCTGTACTGCATGGAAAAATGAAAGAGACCAGAAAGGTAAATTAATTTCTGTTCAGGTGTGCATACTTAGATATCAAAGGGCTCCCTCTGCATATTGTTTGTTTGTCAGTTCTTATCTTTGAAAACTGCAGGGGCAATTGGAGCAGGAAAAAAAAAGTGGTGCACTGACTTTTCCATGTTTCATTGATGTGCCATGTATGATAGCTGAAAGCACCAAGAATTCCTCTGGTTTGTCATCTGGTTTTGTCCAGTAATCAACTCAAAAAAAATGCACTAATGAGGGAAACGATAGTTCAGTGGTTGAAGTACAATACTTGAAATGGGGTGATCTGGGTTCTGTTCTTCCTTCTCCCATACATGCTGAACAATAACATAACCTGCTGTCTGCCTCAGTTCTCTTATCTGAACAGGCAGAAAAGATATCTTTTATCTACATCACTGGGTGTGTATTTAAGCTAAATTAATCAATCTTTGCAAAATATTTGAGATCCTCAGATGGTGCCATAGGAGTGCACAGTGATGATTATTGTGTTAGAGTTCTCAATTTCAGATAAGTATGAGCAAAGTTATGATTTTCTGTTGAAATCATGGGACGTGTTTGAAGTTTCAATGTTTTGACATGGAACCAGGTGGATCTGGATAGTATTAACTGACATTTCAATTTGGGGTTCAAACTCAGCAAAACTCGGGGCATGTAAACCCATATGGAACAGAGGAAGTGGCCTTCGGGACCAGCATCAATATCCCTCTAGTCCGCTATCCTCTGACAGGGGTCAGTACCAAATGCTTTTGAGGAAGATGTCAAAATCTCACAGTTGGCAAATGTGTGATATTTCCCCCATAGGTCTCATCTTGATCTCTAATAGATAGAGGTTGCCTGAAGCACAAGGTTCCAACATTTTTGTTGTCCTTAATGACAACTCAGGATATTCTTGATGGCCGGATAATTATCCACTCTTTTTGGATTTTGTTAAGTTCTTGGCCTCAGTGACTTCCTGCAGTCAGAGGTTCCACAGCTCACATGTTGTATGAAAAAGTATTTTTCCTTTTATTGGTTTAAATTTCCCACTTTTTTCATTTCCTTCACTGTCCATAGACTAAGATCAGAAGGGACTGTTATGATCATCTAGTCTGACCTCCTACACAACAGGCCACAGACCCTCACCCACTTACTCCTGTAGTATACCCCTAACCTGTGACTGAGTTACTGAAGTCCTTATTTCATGGTTTAAAGACTTCAAGTACAGAGAATCCACCAGAAAACCATCAACAAATGACCCAGGTTGCCATTGCGTAGGAAGAGGAAAAACCCTTAGGGCTTCTGCCAACCTGCCCTGGGGAAAAATTCCTTCCAAAGATGCTGATCAGCTAAACCCCCACCACGTGTGCTGACAGTGGCACATGAGACCATTCAGACTGGCACAGGGCACCCTCTGAGGTGTCACAGAAATTGCCACTCCTGCCACTGAAAGCCACTCTGGGTGGCTTCTTTCAGGTGTGGCTGGAGTGCAGGGAGTCCCCACCATACCCATGTCCCCCACATGCTATGGAAAGAAGCTGTCCAGAGTGGCTCCTCTCTGCAGCGTGCCACCGCCAAAAGAAGCCACTCTGGGCAGCTTCTTTCTGTGGTATGCCTGGGGACCCCTGTCCCTAGGCGTGCTTCCAAGAGTAACCACTCTGGGGTGGCTTCTTTCCATGGCATGCCTGGGAAGCACCATGCTCTGCTACCCTCACTCCAGGCATGACCATTGTTGAATTTTCAGGCAGCTGCCACATATTTTTCAGCAAAGGGGGCCGCCAGCACCAGCTGAGGGTTGGGGAGGAAGGGCTGGCACAGGG
The DNA here is from genome assembly GCA_007922175.1 of Pelusios castaneus. NCBI lineage: Eukaryota > Metazoa > Chordata > Testudines > Pelomedusidae > Pelusios > Pelusios castaneus. Next base: position 7,382,069 of record ML685776.1, read on the forward strand.
GTCACCAAAGGTTGTTGCCCTCTGAGCTAAACCCTGAGCATGTGGACAAGACTTACCAGCCAGACACCCAGAAATAATTCTCTGTAGTAACTCAGAGCCCACCCCATCTAATATCCCAACACAGGCCATTGGGCATATTTACCATTAGTAGTCAAAGATCCATTAATTGCCAAAATAAGCTGTCCCATTATACCATCCACTCCATGAATTTATCACGCTCAGTCTTAAAACCAGCTAGGTTTTTTGTTCTTGTGTTGTGAGCTCAGTCTACCTTCTCTATATAACAATGTTTTATACAGTATCATTTCAGTAATCAAAATGCCTTTTATCTGAAGATCCTAGTTATTCTGAATCCACAGTGTGTCCCCCATGTATGCTAGTGACTCATCCACTAATACATTCTCAATTAGCATCTTAATACCACTTTTGTATTTGTGTAGTGATCCTTAGTGGTTACCTGCAGTTAGTGAGACCTAGTCTGTTTCAGCAGCTTGGCAGGCCAACGTCAATAAGAGACACATCCGTGTTTGGATCTCAAGATGAAACCACAGAGTCTCAAAGTCCTAGGCTTGGTCTGTTCCTAAAATTTAGATCAACCTAGCTACATTGCCCAGGGCTATCAAAATGATCATGCCTTTAGAACCATAATTAGGTCAACCTAACCCCCAATGTGGATGTGGCTAAGTCAACAAGCTACTGCCTCTCAGGGGGAGAGAGGGGGAATCACATAGATGGAAAAGTCCCTTCTGTTGATATAAGAAGCATCCACGTTATGGCAGTACAGTGCCCCAGCTGTAGTGCCTATAGACTTACTCATACAAATATCAACATTCCTCCCTTTGTTTCCTGTATTCTACATCAGTGAAACTGCAGCTCAGAACAGCATTTCTGTTTATCCAAATGTCTAGTTATCTCAAAGGTTTGTGATGTCTCCTAGGGCCATGCAAAGAAACAGGAGTGTTTTGTATGCTTTATATCCCCGTTTATTCATTTCCTTTCTAAGGTCTGTGTGGATCAAACCAAAGAAGAGTGTTGGTACGAAGCCTTTGTAAAGTGAAACCACTGCATTTTGAAGAGTTCAAAGAACAGCCTAACAGCTATGTCAATAAGTTTCCCGATACTGGTGGTGTTCTATTGGAATAGCTATACCAATAAATTTGCCTGACAGATATGCCCTAATCCAGAAACCAGTATGTGGATCATTAAAGAAAGGCAGAACAGGTGCTGAAATACTGTTCCATCATTATGATGTATTTTGTTTGTATTAGAGAGCCGTGCATTATGATGTGGCTTTCAAACACACTGAAGTTGGGGAAGGGGGATATTTGTTTCTGTGGTTATGTTTCAGCCTGGAAAAATGGAGGTCATTTGCAAAAACCTGAGCCAGGTTTGGATTTCAAACACCCTCCCAAAGTTTGGGGGATGTTGGAGGCAGCATTTTGACTCTGGTCCATCTCTAGGCAGTGTGTTTTGATAATAATATAAAAAATAAACCATGCTCCTCCTTTGCTGAAATCTTTTTTGCATTGCATTTAACCTGCCGCTTAACAATTTTTAGCACAAAATGAAAAATTTCTTCAAAGTCTCACAGGTGTGTTATCACTTTCTGCCAGCCCTACCTCTAGGGCCAGACTGGGGAGCAAATAGCCTCTCTCTGTTCAGGAGTTAAACACAAGAGTCATCTTTGCATTCCCAGGACTTGTACCATCATAAGCACAAGTTTCTCCAAAGTGAGGAGAGCAAAGACACTGTACCTTCCCAAAGATGGCACCGCTGGTCTTTTTCTAGGTCTAGAAGATATTTTGCCTGCTTGATGTACAATATCTTACATCACTCCTGCACCGCCACTGGCTGTCGTTGGGGCTGCATGCCGTGACCAAACCCATATTGTGATCGTACCTTTCATGTCCCAGTTCAGAAAGCAGCTCTGCCTAGATTGTTTTCTGGTTGAATTAATTCCCCTTAGGTCTCGTCTACTGGGAGGTACCTGTGCAGCAAACCAGGGTGTAAATCTACAGTGTACCAGTTCACTGCACAGTAATATCCCGCACGGACATTCCAGCAGTGTGCTGAGGTTAAGTCTGTGCTCAGGCTGTGATTAAAAACCCATGGCTGAACCTTGCCAGCTGATTGAGGCTTGTGGGGCTCTCAGGCTACGTGGCTGTTTGGTTAACTGTGGTGCAGATGTTTGGGCTCAGGCTGGAGTCTGGGCTCAAAAATCCTGCGAGGTGGGTAGGTCTCACAGTTTAGGGAATCTGAATGTCTGTCACACAATTAAACCGCCCCTTAATCCAAGTCCTGTGAGCCTGAGTCAGCTGGCGTAGACCAGCCACAGATTTTTAATTCTAGCGCAAACACTCCCCAAAAGTCCTGGAGTATAGTTTAGTGTATTTAAAAGAACGCTAGTCACTTTCACTTTCTGGCTATTATGATCTAGCACAATTCTGCCAATTCAGGGAACTGCTTCAATTTTTAAAAAAAAATTCTTGTACATTAAAAAAAAAAAATTGAACATTTTTCTGTTCATGTCTAATAAAACTCCCCTTGCCCCACCACTATCCCAAAATCTAAATTTTGGGCCTAAGCTAGCTGACAGTTCAACTTTTAGCAGGTAAGCAAGATGGCAGGGTGGCTTTTACTAAGATTAACTCAGCAGTGGGATTACAACACAGCTTGATATATAGCAATTGCACCTTTTGAAATGAGGCACGCTTAGAAATAAACCCTTAAGGAAAATAAAGACATTCAGTTTGTCATTTAGCTTAATGCCACAATATTTTTTGCTGTTTGTAAACAGAGAAATGCAATTACTGTTACTGTTTTATGTATTTTTGTTGTTGGGAGTAGAGGAAAGATGCTTTTAAGACAAATGAACCATGACTCAAATGTGTTTTACAGTAAAAAAAAAAAAATAGATGTAGATGAAGTCATTTTAATTAGCCAGTTATGCATACCAGGCTTCTGATTAAGTCTATGAATTTTGTGTTGCTTAGCTAAAGTATAAACATTGAGAATTCTTATACATTTGTGTGTTTTCTTAAAGTAGATGTAAAAGATATTTTATTGTCTGTGATTCCTTAACTAAGTGATTGTGTGGTAATGTTTGCAGAGTTTATGTGGATGAACTTAAAGTAGGATATCAAAATTTACCAAGAAGAAATCAAATCCCAAATCTAAAGTCTATTCATACAGTAACAACCAGTACTCTATTATTCTCTTGCTATATAGATAATTTTGATTCATAATTTTAGTGTTTATCAATTCACCAATCAAGTTTTAGATCAGAGAAAATTACAGGAATGTAAATGAATGTTCAACCAAATGTGATTCTTAAGTTAGAAATTTAAACATATATTTAATTATTGAAGTGTTAAATTCTGAATTATTCTGCCAGTTTGGAGTGGGGAATGCAAAGTTACCGTTAAGTATCAATTTACTAATCAAATCTACTTCTAATGTCTCTTGGAATACACTTAGGTGACCCTAATCTTAGTTTTATACAAACTCATATGTTGTTTTAACCAAAATTTTGTAAATGCTTAGAACTCCCTGTTTCACTCTTTTGCGGACAGGCCAAGGTTTTTAAAAATAGATGTTTAAAATTAGGCACCTAAGTCCATATTTAGCTACCTAAAACAGGTGGTCTGGTTATTCCAAAGTGCTGAGTAGCCAGTAGCTCCCTTTGCTGTATGTTTAGCACTTCTGAAAAATCAGGCCACATATTTAACAACAGATCAGGGAACAGATATGGAAAGATTCTGTATGCAAAACTTGGATAAGCAGTGATTGGGGGGGGGGGGCATAATAACTACAAAGGTGGCAAAGATCAAGAATGGATAGGAATTGATTGTCATACTAGTAATGGGATGAGAATAAGAAAAGGAAAACTGATGCTGAATATCAGGAGACACTTTCTGACAGTGCAACCTGTAAACAATTGTAAACTCTGTCCTAAAAAGGGAAGTGCCCAAGGTCACTTTTAGTCACTGGCAGAGCTGGGAAAAGATCTAAGAATCCTGAGGCTTGTTATCCAGCTCTGATGGCTAGAAAATACTGCATTTCATTAGAATACAGTGTAGAAAACAATCTGCCTTGGTAGAGAGATGGTCTTCATACAATTTTCAACCTATTGTTATGGAGGTTCTGACTGCAACTTCATAGTCAAAGTTGAATTGAGATTTTCACTTAGAGAGTCAACTTCCTTTTTATGTATGAATAACACTGTATCCTCCCCAAACTTAAAACACTGAGTGCACACTGAATTCCCTGAGAATTTGCAAGTGTATCTTTTAATCATTTTCAATTAAAATTACTTTACTTTAGAATTTTTTTTAGTATTTTTTTGTTCTGAATGATCTGAGTAAGGGAATAACAAATATCAAATACTTCAAATTCCCATATTGGTAAAATGCACTGGAATCTCATGCACAGTATGCGTTTGAAGAAATCAGATTTCAATTAAGCGAAATTATTAATAATTATTTTAATTAAAGACTAATAGAGTAGAGCCATTGTGATCAGTCATTACCTTTTCTCTTCAGCTAATCTGTACACTGCAGTTCTCTTGGCTGAAATGAGTCAGTGGTGTGAAGGGAACCGTATACGTGGCAAGATTCCTCAGTCATAGATTATTTGTCTAAAAAGAGTTTAAATTTGAAAGTAATCCACACAAGTTAAAATATGGAAACACATAGTTCAGGAACAAACAAGCTTTATTCTGCCCTGGAATGACTGTATGACTTCCGTGTTTCTGGTCCCAGATTAGATGAAACTGATATTTAAATATTATTTTTCCCCCATTTCTTTTCCCTTCATGGTATTGCTAGAGAGCAGAGTTAAGGTTGTTTGAGTGATTTAATTGTACATTTCCTTACCATAATAAGTGTGAATTTATTACAAGTTTTAACTTAACCTTGAATTTCCTGGGTTTCTACTGATTCTTGTTGGGATAATTACAATGTTATTGTGTATTTACTATCTGTATGTTACAGCTATGCCTTCTCATTCTCAAAAGCAATTTAATATAGATTTCTGTTTTGGAATTTAGAGGTGCATCCATGCCACAGAGTTGTATTCCAGTTCATCATGAACTTGCCCAAAGCCTGGAGGGTCCTGCAGTGATGATTTTAGTTTGTCTAGCAGAAAAAGATCTAGATGTGAATGTCCCCCAAATGTGGAGTTGTTCAGGGTTTTTGGGTTAGACCCATCTTTAGGTCTCCATGTAAATTCTTTTTTGTTCTGGGTGTTTTCCAGAAAGGAGCCTTGCCTAAAAGCAGGTATTAGAAATCCTAGTTTGGGGGGGGGGGGGGTTTCCCCAGTAGTTTACAAATCTGAGTGTAGTATTGGGAAGTTACTTTAATCTAAACCTTGGACAGTCAGTGAGGGCGAAAAGAAAAATCACATGACCCAGTGGATTTGATTAAACTGTACACTTCTCTGCCAATGCTCAGAGAGTAGCAGTGCGTTAGGAGACAGTTAAGGGGAAGATAGTGTCGCTATTTCATCTTAGCTCACTGGATCTGTTCACCATGGGAGAATTTCAACAGCAGCTGTTCACTCTCTTTGGGGGTCTAATTTGTCTGTTTACCTTGGTGAAATGCAGTAGATTTTTAAAGTATTTTTTCTTACGCGTATGGAATGCTTTGCCTCAGTCTTTCTTTCGGTCAATGGGAGAATGGGCAGGTAATGGACGTTTTCCTCACATTTTTATTGCTATAATTGAATGATGAATTTCTGTGTTATTAATCATGAGTACTATTCTCCGCACCATGTTTAAGAACAAACTTTTATCTTTTACTGAGAGCTTTTTTCTTTCCCACTGATGTTAGTTTTTATGAACCAGAAATTTCAGTTTATTAGGTACTACAGGAAAGTTAAGCTAAATGGTTATAAAACACAGGTGTTATATATAATTTAACTTTTTCCTCATCCTTCTCAATACTGTACCCCCTCTCCCCCATACCCCCCTCCACTTCCAACACCTTTTCTCAGCTGGAAGTGCTTTAATTTAGTAACCTTGCCTTCTCCTGAGATTCTTGATTTAGCATTGATGAAGCAACCAGTTTACCATTAGCATCTTGTCCCGATCCTTGGAAGCTGGTTTCCTATGTTATGTTCATAGTAATGTGGTTCTAATGTAATTTGCTTGAAGTGGTTACCTGTCAACAAAAATATCATTAGCATCCACATTTACAGTAGACTTAAAAATGTAATATACCTGCCACTTGGCTGCTCTGTTTTAAAGGTACCACATGTCTTAAAATGAAGAATATCAGTGTTTAAAAATAAAACCTTTTCTTTATATTTAATGCTAAGGGATTGGGGGGGGGGGGGATTAGGGTTGTTAAACTACTAGCATTAAGCAGGACTGAGGATTTATTGGAGTTTGAGTTTCTGTATTACCAGTGTCCCAGGTAAGGTTACTTATTAGCAAGATGCCATTATCAGCATAAAATGCCAGTTTTAGCATAAACACTCCCCGCTTTTCTCCCCCACACCACAGTTCCATGATCCTGGTCTCATTTACTTTAATGGGAGCGTATCACATCTCATTGCACATGTCACATAGCCACCCTTTTTCAGAAGGTCAGCACAAGGCCCAGACTATTGAAAGACTATACTGAGGAATGAAGTGGAACTTCATTTGGAACACCAGTCTTGTGCTGGTTGTCTGTGTGGGGTGGATTTCATTACATGGAAGTTCGCTGGTTGAAGTCCTGACCCCATTTAAGTCAATGGGAATTTTGCCATTGACGTCAGTGGAGCCAGGAATCCATCTTCTTCTAGCCTTTGTAACTTTAAGACTTCTGGGCTCAGTGAAGATTAGTAGGTTTATTTTACAGTTGATTAGACTACCTTGCTCTATATGATGCAAAGAATTCACTAGAACTCAAATAGGCAGATCCAGCCCGGTCAAGTCTGCTGCTTTTCCCAAAAGACTACTGCATTTTAATGATGGCTCTACTAGGAAATCTAACCAGCCTGTTTTGTTTTAGGGCTCCTGGCTCCATAGGAATTAGGGAAGTAATGTGTTTAACAACAACTTACCTTGTTATTAAAAAGTTTCATAATTTAGATTATCCAAATCATATTTTCCAGAGACTCTCACAAGACAAAAATCCTTTAATGCTCACATTTCCCATTTCATTTAATTTACTATGAAAACCTGTTGGGGCTACCTTGGGAATTATTTATTTTGTTCCCTGTGGTCGGATTGTTTGTTCAGATGGCACCAAAAGCATTCTAGTTGCTAGGATCCTCCTGCAAAGTCATTAAGAGCCAAACACCAGTGAAACAGCACATAGAGGAAGGTGAGGTCAAATAACCTGTTGTAATGTGAAAAAAACTCATCCATAGTCCTCATTTAACCCTGAGGAAACAAAATCAAATCGATATACAAATTCCAGTTCTGCAGGCTCTCTTTGAAGCTTGGCTTTGTTATTCATTTGTTTGAGCACAGCTATTAACAAGTTGTTAATGGAGCGAGCAGGGAGATTGAAGTGTTCCCCTATTGGTTTTTGAATGTTGTGATTTCTGAGGTTCATTTATTCTTTTGTGCAGAGACTGTCCTGTTTGTCCAATATATCACCTTCCTCTGTATGCTGTTCCCCAGGGTTCGAATCATAACAATGACTCTGATTTGCTGTTACAGCCTGACCTGATCCTATGACTTACACTTCCCTACATTAATTTTCCTCCCATTCTGTAAGCTCATCTTCAAAGCATCTGACGAAGTGAGATTTTCTACCATGAAAGCTCATGCAATAAATAAATTTCTTAGTCTTTAAAAGTGCCACAGGACTCCTTGTTTGTTCTGCTGAACTAGGTTAACATTGCTACCCCTTTGGAACTTATAAAACTTCACTGTGGTCATTCAGATTCAAGCTGGAGCCTGGGCCCCGAGACCTCACAAAGAGGGATGCTCCAGATCCCAGACTCAAGCGAGAGCCTGGAAGACTGCAGTGCAATTTTATAGCCTGAGCCCAAGTGGGCTGCCCCATGCTAACACGGGTATTTTATTGCAGTGTAGACATACCCCTTGCTTGTCTAACCCATGCAGAATGGAGAAGAGGCAAAGGGGCGGGCTGTGTCCAGGGAGATGAGGTGGAGACTGGCAGGACAAGATTCACTCATTGCACCTTTTTGCTACTAGCTGGTGTGAAGGGGTGTGGGGTGTGGCATTTTTATAAACCAACTGAAGACTCCTCTGGACTGGTGGTATTCAGGGTAGGTTCTTAAACCTTGGGTAAAGTTAAGATTTTTTTCAAAAGATCCAGCTTCCATGACTTCCAGTCAGTCTATGTTCTTAACAGCTGCTTTGTGCCACAGAAAATCTTTTCTGGAGACATCCAAATTAGAACATTGTAGTTAAATTCTTCTGCAGAAAATGTCTAACTGGTCAAAAACAGATACTTCAGACAATTATGCCATAATATGCCTACACAAGAAATTTCTTCCTAACCACAGGCATTTGATAGTTGGCTTATTTCTGACTCAGTTTCCCCATCTATAATGTGGATAATAGCTACCTAACTGTACTGAATAGGGTTGCTATAAGGATTAACTATTTAATGTTATTAAAATAGCTTGAAAGTGAAATGTGCTAAATAAGGGGATACTTATACTTAATTGAAAAAGTCAATGCAATAAATGAAATATAGAATGAAACACCATTGTACATATTGTTCTGCATACACTTTAGGGGGAATTATAAGTTATACATTCTGTACAGTGCATTAATTATCTGTTACTGGAAGCAGAGTGAGTTGGGGTTTTTTTGTTTTGTTTTGGGTTTTTTTTTTGTTTTGGAAAGAGCTAGAGAGACTAAAGTTTGTGCCGTTAGTCCAGCTCTTTGAGCACCGGACAGTAGTAGTCAGGAAATTCTGAAGTGTGAAGATTGAATATTGAAAGGAATAAAGTAAAAGAATCTTATAAATTTAATTATTTCCCCTCCCCACAGTGGTCACAGGAGCAGGAGATGGAATTGGAAAAGCATATTCCTTTGAGGTAAGGTAAGCACCTAGAAAAATCAAAGTAGAAATATTGATGAATGGGAAATTTCTTCCCATCCACCATTCTCTGCAATTCAATAGACTGATTATAAAGTTAAGAGCCAGCATTATACATGCTTAAGGACCTAATCTTCTGTGTATGTACATAACTCGTGTTATCAATAGTCAGCTTGGGAAATGGACCTGACATTTACTTTCAAAATTAGAAGAATGATGGGAAATAGTCGTTCATACCTCAACCACTTCTTTTGTGCCAAGAAAATCACAAGGAAGTACTGAGTAATCCTAAAGATTTTGTGCATTTTGTAATAATTATGTAACAAAGTCAGTTTAGTCTAATGGAATCGGTGTGGGAGTGGAAATCCATTGACATGGGCTCCATTCCCAACTGATGTGCTGTTTGGTTTTTGGCTGGAAATTGGTATACTAAATGTTTCAAACGTGTGTGCCTAACTTTAACACACACAGTCTTGAAAGGAAACAAGTCCTGTAGCATTTTTAAAGACTAACAAATTTAATCTTTGAAATTAAATTAAAATTTAGTCTTTAAAAGTGCTACAGGACTCCTTGTTTGCTTTGTTGCACTGGACTAACATGGCTCCCCCTTTGGAATTTGTGAATCTTGAAAGGGTTGGCCTTAACCCTTTTGCCTCAATTTCCCCAGCTTTAATTCCGGAATAATATCTACTTATCTCACAAAGGTAAATATTTGTGTGGGTGGGACAGCATTTGAAACAAATATTTAATAGTACTGCCAACTCTCACAATTTTATTGATATTTGTTGTTTTACTTAAAACTTCTACTCCCAGAAGCAAGTGTTTATGTGAGAATCTTTTAATTAAAAAAACCAATTTTTCCCACTAGTCTTCAGTTGCAGAGAAAAGCTTGAAAATGTTACTTCTTTGCACCCTAATAGCACAAAACCCAAAAGGCACAGAAAAAGGATCCAATTTATTAAAAAAACCCCCACATTTTTGAGCCTTTCTTATAAGGTCTGAGTTTTGAACATTTGGAAAAGTCAGTATTGTATTTTTGTTTGAAGATATAAAGAATAAACATAAGTGCCTAGTGTATCTAATTTAACATTCATCATGTTACTTACTACTGTGCCCAAACCAGCCTCTATAATTCATGGATCACACCTTGCCCATGCAGGAGAGTGGGTCAGTTTCATTCTCTGCAGCTTTTCTGATCAGTGAATGGATAGGGTGCGAGGAGTGGAGCATTTGGGAGAATTAGCCTACACATGGAATGTAGGGAACAGTGCATATAATCAAGTGCTGGGGTGATATTTAACCAATTTGTTGTTTCAAATGCTGTGCTGCCCACACAAATGTGGGATTTGCATGCACACAAAGGTGCACCTGCAAATGTTATGGGTCAGTGCACAGTGGTTGCTTTGTGTTCCTTGAGCAATGCAAAGCAACGGTAAACTCATCTTAACAGGACAATTAAAAACACATTTATGGCTGTTTTGTGAGAGGTCTGGAAGATCTCAACTGTGCACTTGGAATATTTGGCTGTCACTGACCAGATATTGTGGAATATTTATTTATTTTGGCTTTTGTAGCATGAACCTCTGAACTTGTGGGTTTATAATATCAGAGGACTGACCTTTGCAGGTCTGATACTGAAGGATGGTCCTCTGAGGGTTACTGGCTCAGCTCATCTAGTTTTTTGGGTTGATGAAGGCATAGGTCTCTCAATGTTTCTACTGTACCTATAGTTTGCCAATATCAAGACAGTGCTTGTGGAAGCAATTGACTCAGCATTCCTAGTTTTCTGGATTTGTATTAGAGTTTAGGCCCCTGAGAGTCCACTGGATGAGCACCTCTAGCTTACTGGGCTCACTTGGAAGTTAAGGTGACCAGACATCCTGATTTTATAAGGACAGTCCCAATATTCAGGCCTTTGTGTTATATAGGTGCCTATTACCTTCCACTCTGTCCTAATTTTTCATATTTGTTATTTGGTTACTTTAGTGAAAGTCCAGACCTCTGTGGGATTTTGGATCAGGATTTCCAGCTTGTTGGGCTGATGTTATGGGACAGGCCTCTGGGGCTTAATTTCTCAAGTTGGCTTGTCTTGTGTCAAGGCAGAGAACTCTCTGAGGTTACTGGCTCTAGCTTGCTGGCTGACTTCAGGGAAGAGATTTCTGTAAAGTCTCTGGTCCTGGATTTTTAGCTTGTGGGACTGATGTTGAAGCATAGGGCTCAGTGCTTTGCCTTGCTAAAGGGATCTGAAGACACACGCCTTTGTGGAAATTACTGGCTCAGCAGGAGGGTGGCCAACTTTTTAATTTGTGAAAACAAGGCAGGGTAATGAGCACCGGAACCTCCCCTACTTACTACTCCACCTGATCCCATGAAACCCTGCCCTCCTACTTCTCTCTCCCCCTCCAACCTCCCACCATCTTTCACTGTTTCTCCACCTCCCTCCCCCTGCTCCTGCCAGCTGAGCAGGGCTCTAAGATGGAGGGGTCAATGGGGCAGGGAAGCCACCGGTATCTCTCTCCATCTAATGGAGCAAGGCACTTCCCAACTACTTCTCCTGACTTCAGAAATGGTAGCTGCTCTTCCTGCCCCACAGTGGCAGACGCTGGTTACTGGTCATTTCTGAGCATGAAGAATCACACATTGATTTAATGTAGGCTTTAGTGTTTGGAAAATCTTGTGATCTGTTAAAACTTAGCATGTTATTTACAATCTAGTGAAAATTAATTATGGCATCATTGCCCTATTCCAGTTGATTCAATATTTTACAGTGTTGCATGACTCTCCCATTCCAATGCTGTTTAGATTAGGGATGTAAAAAATCAGGTTAATGAATCTGTTTAAAAGTTCTAAAAGCAGAATATTTAAATGGATGTGAGAGAGGTGGGGGGATGCTGCATTTGGTTCCTCATTGCCAGCCAAGTGCTGCCTAACTGTGGCTCCCCAGGCGCATGTGCAGAGCAGTAGCTGGGCAGCTCTCACTTGTGGGGAGCTGAGCTGAGCTCAGCTGTGGCTTCCGCAGTGTAGGGGGAGCTGAGCTGGTCTCCCCATGAACAAGAGCAGTTGGGCTGATCCTGCTGTCAGGTTGTTGAGCCCAGTTGCCACCTCCCCCCCCCAAGTTTAAACAGTAAGTAGCAATTTAAAACATTTAAACAGCTGATTACCATTGAAACTTTAGGCTTTTAGTGCTACCTAAACTAGGGACTGGAGGAAGTATTTTTAGCAGTTTTGCAGAAGCTGTTTCTCCTTTTGGTGAATTTCATCTTTGCAATCCTGGTTTCCTGTCCTACTTCCCCTGGGCCACATAATTGTTGAGAGGTTTGGGTCATACAGGTGTCTCAGGTTTGAACAGTGAGAGATAAAGGGGAAAGGGGAGTGAGGCATGCCCATTTAGCCCCCCCCCCCCCAATCACCTTAGAGAAAAATTATATGTACTAAGTTTTCCAAACTCTAGAAATGTAGAACTTTTCCAGGGATCATAATCCAATGATTTTAAGTGCTTATGATCAGTCTGAGTATCACCAGTTTGTGCACAGCTGCAATAGCAGCATGCACAAACGAGGCCCAAAATTGCTTTCTGGTAATGTGCATGCAAGCCTTCTATTAACCTGTTTCCACATGCTTGGATATTTATCCCTGACAGAAGTGGTAATGATTATTTTGCCTTTTAGGAATCTCAGATGTTCATGAGCATTTAAATCTTTTGCCACTGGGAGTCAGGATTTCCCAATACAAATTAAGTTAATGTTGCATAATGCTAGGAGCTGGCACTTGCTCTCAGCTGCAGTGGGAAATTTCGAGCATCACAGGCTTTGTTTGCACTAGGAAAATGCACTGTATTAGGAAGTATTTTAACTAATAGGTTTTTACTAATATAAACATTTAGTCTTGGCTGACATTTGGCATGCAACATCTTAATAAAAATCATTCACTTTTCCCAACAAATACAAGGAGTCAGTGAAATGTATTTTATTAGAACAGAAGCTCAGAAAAATAACTTTTCATTACGATGATATTTATATTATCAGCATGGATCTGAAAGCTAACTTAAAAAAAAAAATCACAACTATATGGTCCCAAAATGACAACTTGGAATAAGTGACCATGGAAACAGTGATCATGGCTCTCTTGCCTTCCAAACGGATGGGAAACAGCTTGAGTCAGGCTTAATGTGGACAAAAGGAAATTTGCCAGTATGTAGACAATTGGAGTTCTCTTCCTGAGTACTTCAAATGCAGCCTTTAAAATGAGCTTTCAAAAACACCACAGTTTCTAAGTGTTTGCATGTCTCTTTGGAGCATTGGACAATTATGCAAGCCTCCAAAAGCTCAGAATTGTGAGAATGGGCTTTGTGCTGAAAATGCAAATAGCTGTTTCCAATACATTTAGTGGACAATCTCCCTCTCATACTCTCCATGTAGCCAATTTTTAAACAAAGGTCCTTATTTCTTAACATTCTTTCATTGTTTCAGGGAAGCTCAATAGGACAAACTGCTTCCCTCAAACAGTGTTAGGGGGAAAGCATTGCAGGGAGTCAGTTACAGAAATGAAAGGCTTTGCAGTGCGTGGGCTTCGTCAGCTAGTTTATTATTCTAAGTAAACCTGGTATTTTTAGATGAAGTTGGCCTTATCTTTGTGCATTCATTTAACTCTGCCTCTCCCTGCTTCCACAGACAGCTCTCTAGCTTTAGCTGAATTCTGTCTTCTGATGTACCCAAGTTCTACTGCAGCTTCTGCTTGTTAAAAACACACTCTACCAACTGGGACATAGTCTCCTTTCAGTCTGTTCACAGAGCCCTGAATGAGAAGAATTGAAGGGTTTCTGTTCATGGCATTTATAGAGAGAAGCTAGATTAAAAACGTAATACTCTTGCTGGAAAGTTACAATCCAACATTTTATGGAGTCTTGAGTTATAATTCTGATGTTTAAGAAAAACACAGAGACAAAGCAGGCTGCTCTATTAGAGAGGTACAATTCATCCCACTTTCCTTTAGGTTGGCTGTCTGCAAACGGACTGCTGCTAAGCCCAGAGTTTTTAAAAACACCACAAATAGTCATAAGAGTAAGAGAAGAATGACTGCTTTACATTATTTTCCCATTACCTCACCATCTATAAATACGCTTATGTTAAACAGTCTTTGCATCTATAAACCTAAACCCATGGCTACATTTTTATGTATGTGCTTCTGTTTGCACAGAAACTCTTGCTTGTTTATTTATGTCATGACATTTAAGAAGTCCAAAATATATTATCCTTAAACTCATCTGAAAGTTAGGACCCTTTTACTGTTCAGTACAACCTATTTAGCCTGTTCTCAGGGAAAAACCAGCTTGGAAAAAAAGATGAATTATAGTGACCTAAAGGTCAATAAATTCAAGTTCTGGTGAATTAATGGGGAAGTCAGTTCTGCAGCAGAAGGTCCCTCATTGGAATATCAGGTAGAATGCTCTTTCCCTGGCAGTTAATGCCTTTCAGAGAAGGGCTCCAGGGATGACAGTTTTGGCTAATCTTGTTTGATTGTATATTGATGCTTAAGAGTATTTTGTTATGATGGACTAAGCTCCTATTACAAGCAGTTTAATGTGTTTGATTTCAATTTTTGTCATATTTCCAGACAGGACTGTGATGGGTGCCCGACAGCAATCAGATACTAAATAAAAATCTTGAAAGCTAAAGTTACAAGGTTCTCATCAGTAAAATGTCATTTTTAATAATTTTTAAATCCCTCTTTTGTAGTTGGCAAAACATGGATTAAATATTGTTATGATAAGCAGAACACTTGAAAAAATGCAGACGGTGGCTGCTGAAATTGGTAAGTGTTTAAATCTGAGGATAGCATTAAGATAACCGATAGTCAGGGTGATCTAATAGGGCACTGGATTCAGAAAACCCTGGAGTCTATTTCCAACTCTGCCACTGAGTTCCTGTGTCACCTTGGACAAATCATTTAACTACCCCTATCTTTCATCTGTCTTGTCTTGGTATGTTGTCAGATCTTCAGAGAAGGAATTGCTATGTGTTTGTACAGTGCTTAGGATAATGGAACCCCAATCTCACCTGGGGGCATGAGGCATTATGGAAGTGTGAATCAATCTAGCACCACTCCAGCATTGGTGTTTAAGTCTAGACTGGTGTGATGCTGTACAATTAAAATGTGACATTATATGATTAAAATATGAACCTGCATAACATTGTTGCTACCAGTGTTATGTAATTGCAACAAATCTTCTTATACAAAGTATGTCATGTAAAGTATAAGTGGAAGGAATTATGATTTGCTGAGTATGATTATCATGTTTCTATGCATCTCTCATCTTTGTGTCTGAAGTTATAAATACAGTTTTCCACTGGATTTCAAATGTTTGCTCCTCTATATCCAGTCTACCTACTTCGTGAATGAGAAATGCCAGCCAATGGCACATCAAAGGATACTTAGCTTTCACAATGTGCCATAAAAAGTTCTTGACCCTATCTGGTGAACTTTCCTGTGGATGTTTCAGCCAGAATGTGGGCAAGGGCTGCTCCTATCACTCAAAGCATGCAAAGACACATGACTTGCTCACATGACCCTGGGCACCCATCTTATGCTTGTAAAATTCTACAAGCTAAGGCTAAAAGTCATCCACCCACATAGAAGAAGTTGTATAAGGCAGCATCACCATCTCCAGTTGGTCTTCATTTCCTCATACACTCACTCTACGGTCAGAAGAGATCTAATATGACCACCTAGTCTGATCTCCTGCACAATGCAGGCCACAGAACTTCACCCACTCCCTCCTCTAATAAACCTCTAACTTATGAATGAGTTATTAAAGTACTCAATTCATGGTTTAAAGACTTGAAGGTACAGAGAAGTCACCAGCAAGTGAACTGTGCCCCATGCTACACAGGAAAGTAACCCCCCTCCCCCAGAGTCTTCACCATATTTGAGGTTGGGAAGGAATTTACCCACAGGGCAGACTGACAAATCAGTTAAACTCTGAGCATGCAGGCAAGCAAGACACAAGAAAGAATTCTCTGTAATAACTCAAAAGCCACCCCAAACATCCAATCATGAGCCATTGGCTTATCTACCAGTAGTCAAAGATCAGACAATTGCCGAACTAGGCTGTCCGAACATACCACTTCCTCCATAAATTTATCAATCTCAGTTCTGAAGCCAGCTAGGTTTTTTGCCTCCACTGCTCCCCAGGAAGGCTGTTCCAGAACTTTACTGCTCTGATGTTTAGAAACCTGCATCTCATTTCAAATCTAAACTTCCTGATGGCCAGTTTATATCCATTTGTTCTTATGTCCACATTAGCACCGAACTTAAATAATTCCTCTCCCTCTCTGGTATTTATACCTTGATGTATTTATTGGGATCAATCATCTCTCCCCTCAACCCTCTTTTGAGTCTCCTCTCATAAGGCAGGTTTTACATTCCACAGATCATCCCTGTAGCCCTTCTCTGTTTCTGTTCCAGTTTGAATTCATCATTCTTAAATATGGAGTGCCAGAATTGCACACAGTATTCTAGATGAGGTACCACTAAGCATCTTGTGTAATGGTACTGATACCTCCCTATCTCTTCTGGAAATACCTCATCTAATGCATCCTAGGACCGCATTAGCTTTTTTTCATGGCAACGTTGGCAGCTCATAGTCATCCTGTGATCAACCAGTAGCCTCAGTTTTCTCCTCCATCACTTCCAACTTAGGTGTCACCAGTTTGTAGCAAAAATTCTTATATTTGTCCCTAAATGCATGACCTTGCACTTCCCACTTTTAAATTTCATCCTGTTTCTATTACTCCCGTTTACAAGGTCATCCACATCTTCCTACAGGATATCCTAATCCTTCTCTGTATTGGCAATACCTCCCAACTTTGTATCATCTGCAAACTTTATTAGTACATTCCCATTTTTGGGGCCAAGGTCAGTAATAAAAAGGTTAAATAAGATTGGTCCCAGGACCAATCCCTGAGGAACTCCACTAGTAACCTTCCTCCAGCTTGATAGTTTATCTTTCAGTATGACCTGTTGTAGTCTCTCCTTTAACCAACTTCCTATTCACTTTCATTTTACATGTTAATCCCCATCTTTTCCAATGCAACTAATACTTCCCGATATGGAACAGTATCAAATGCCTTACTGACATCTAGGTAAATTAGATCCACTGCATTCCCTTTGTCCTAAAAAAAAAAATTTGTTATCTTTTCAAAAGAGGATATCAGGTTGGTTTGGCACCATCTATTTTTCGTAAGGCCTTGTTGTATTTTATCCTAATTACCATTAACCTCAATATCCTTAACTACTTTCTTTCAATTTTTTTCTAAGACCTTGCATGCTGCTGAGGTCAAACTAATAGGCCTGTAGTTACCTGGATCACTTTTCCTTCCTTTCTTCAAAAATAGAAGCTATATTAGCAATTTTCCAGTCATATGCTACAACTCTTGAGTTTACAGCTTCATGCAAAAATCTTTGGCAATGGGCTTCCAATTTCATGTGGTAGTTCCTTTAATATTTTTGGATGGAGATTATTCCCTCCACCCCAAATTTAGTCCCATTAAGATGTTTGAGTTTGACTACTACCTGGGATATGGTAATTTCTACCTCCATATCCTCATTCCCATTAGCCACTCTTCCACTCATCATTAGCCTCATTAAAAATGGAGGCAAATTTTCTTTAGATATTCAGCTATTCCCAGATTATCCTTAACCTTCACTCCATCCTCGGTGCTTAGTGGTCCCACTTCTTTCTTCTTTGTTCTCTTCCAAATTTATATGGCTACAGAACCTTTTACTATTGGTTTTACTTCCCTTTGCAAGGTACAACTCTACTTGGCATTTGGCCTTTTTCATTTTATCTCTATATGCTCTGACCTGCAAGAGGAAGGGATCAGCAGGAAAAGCTACCATCTTCCAATCCTTGGAGGCTTGCTGCTTTCTCTTAATCACTTGTCTGAGATGCTTATTCATCCAGCTTGGTCTACAAGTCTTGCATATGAATTTTTTTCCTCTTCGTTGGGATGCAGGCTTCAGATAGGTCCTGGAACTTGAAGTAGTTCCAAGCCTCCTCCATGTTTAGCTCCATGAATTCTTCAGTCCAGTCCACTTCCCCAACTAACTCCCTTAATTTCTTTTAGAAAGTTAGCCCTTTTGAAGTCAAAGATCCTAGTCACAGATCTATTTAGTTTGAACTGAATTACCTCCTGGTCACCTGAACCAAGGTTGTCCCCTATAACCAGTTCTTCTATGAAGCCCTCACTACTCACCAATACCAAATCTAAAATGGTACTCCCTCTGCTGGTTCCGTAACTATTTAGCAAAGACAACTGAAGTCACCTTAAAGACTCAGGCATAAGATTTCGTGGGCTGAAACCCACTTCGTCAGATGCATGAAGTGGAAACTAGTTAGGAGGTACATGTACATTTGCAAGGGTGAGTAACATTACAATGTGGAGGGCAAGTGCTACACTCAAAGAGTTTGCAATCTAAGGGCCCAATCCTGAAAGCACTTAAGCACATGAGTAACTAACTATTCAGGTAGTCCCACTGACTTCAACATGACTATTCACAGGCATAAGAAGTCTTTCCTAAAGTCCACTGAATTCAATGGGAATCTTTCCACTGATTTCAGTGGGATTTGGATCAGGCCCAAAGTTCTCGTGTATTTGCAAGATGGGAGTTGAAATTAAGATACATTCACTTCGTGCATTAGAATAAGCAAGGGGAAGGATTGAAAGGGATAGGATAAGCAAAAGTGATACAAATACCCAATTACATAGATTAGTGAAACAAACAAGGAGCAGCTTAAGTCGACTTAAGGAAACTCCAGTATAGACGCAGGGTAAATTAAGTCGACCTAAGCCTGCTTAAGTCGACTCAATTTACTACTGTAGATGCACCCAAGGAGTCTAGTAGCACTTTTAAAGACCAACACATTTATTTAATCACATGAACTTTCATGGGAGAAAATCCCACTGTGTTAGATGCTTGAAGATGGAGAAATACAACACTTAGGGTCTGATCCAAAGATGGGTGAAGGCAACGGGAGTCTTTCCTTTGAGCTTTATATCAGCCCTTAAAGCATGTGCTTACTGTTCTGTACATAAGTAGTTCCTCAGTTTGCCTTCAATCTGAAGAATCAATTCTGGTTTGGTCAGTGATGAGCTAAAAGAAATATTAATATATCAGAAAAGGGATAAAGGTTAAACTTAGTGGGATTTTATGTATGTAAATAAGCAACAAATAAAAACTGTAGTATAATCTAAACTAGAACTTAGTTTACTGTCTTCTAAATATTTTTATTTTACTGAGGTTTTTCTCAAAGTTTTTAAAAACAATTTGCTCTCATACACCCTGTGAGGTAGAGAAGTATCACCATCCCCAACTGACAGATGGGAATTCTTTGCTAAGGCAGAGAGAAATTAATTCTTTTTCAACAGTCAAACACCTTGCAGGGCTGCTTATTCATCCTATATCTCATTCTCAATCATGTGCTTTAACCAGTAGAGTGCATATCTCCTCCAGTACTG
Organism: Pelusios castaneus; assembly: GCA_007922175.1. Lineage (NCBI taxonomy): Eukaryota > Metazoa > Chordata > Testudines > Pelomedusidae > Pelusios > Pelusios castaneus. The sequence continues at coordinate 7,401,594 of ML685776.1, forward strand.
GAAAGGAGCTGAAAAGGATTACTCCTTCGATGCATTCAGCCCCATGAGTTATAGTTGTACCATAGAGGAGTTCCCAGAAGTGGAATTCCACATGGGCAGAAGTCCAGAATTCAACACACATTCATTTGAAGTGTTGGAACATAGAGTAAGATTTCCACCTATTCAGAAGGAAGGCTTTAAATAAAAAAACAAAACAAGTTAAGATTTGCTAAAAAGATTGAGTTTGTTGAGGGCAGACAGAGCTATTATATTTATTAGGCCACTAATCAATACATTGTGCGCTGTATGTCAAGCATTGGTTGAGCCATAAGACGAAGGCTATGTCAACACCACACACCACTGGTGGCATGTGTAATGCATGGATAGCTGCACCCCACACTGGAAAGCAGATTACATCCACACTATGGTGCATAGCTACATCTGTCAGTGAAAGACTGGCAGAGAGAAGGCAGTGCAGAAAGACTTCAAGAGCTCCCTGCTGTGGGAGGCTCTCATTGCAGCAAAGAAAGGCCCTGCTCCTGGAGTCTTTTCCTGTAGATTTAGGGCTAGATTCTGCAATTAGTTCAGGCTGCTTTCTGCTACTCAAATGAAGGGACTCAGCTGGCATAAATGTGCTGACACTGACTCCTGCACCAGCCATTTTCACCACAGCACAGTGGGGCACAGGGAGTGAGCAGGGTGGCCACTCCACAACATTGGTCCTCCTAGTCACAGACCCTCAAGCACTGGGTCACGGCACCCCCTGCTGCTGCCAAAAGACCAGAATGCATTGCTCAAAGATGTAATTGTTGGGTCACGGGCATAAATGAGTTTTTTCAACTGGGTCCTGAGAGGAAAAAAAAAAAAAAAAAAAAAGGAATCTGCAAACCACTGCTCTAAGTCATACCAGGCCTGGCACTGACCAGCCAACAGAATCAGGGAGCTGCAAAGGGCTTCCTCACAACATTCGCACTGTCCTGCCCCAAGCAGATCTCGGATGTACCGGAGAATCAAGCTGTTGCCAAATCGGAAGATACGTTGATAGCTGAAGTGGAATTAGACACTTGCAATTTCTGGGGAAGTTAGAGTCTTCCGTTCCCTGCAGGTAGCATGCTTTGGTGCACTAGCTTACCCATACAAGAACCACATAGGAAAGTTAGGTACAAAGCCCAATTCCATATGGCTACAGAATCAGTTTCTAGCACTGAAGGAAGCTTCCAGCCCTTCTGGAGTCTGTATGCGCCTGAAATGGTCTCTGAATTTCCATTGTTGACAAACGTGTGTGTTCAGGTCACCATTCAAGAAAGGAAGGAAGAGAAAGTCTTTCAACTGGTTCTAGAGTCACTTAGCAATCTTTCAACAAACCTAGCCTGAGGTTCAAGGTGATCAGCCTGAAAGCAGGTCTAGTAGTAAATATTTCTCAGGTGAGCCCACATGTAGCAGAGTTTTCCTTTTATCTGTCTAAAACAAAATTTCAGCTTTCATTTTTGAAGTCATTCAGTCTCTCTTTCATGAGAGGACAGCATTGAAAATGTAGGAGGATATAATCCAGCAATATAGAGACAGGAATCTGCTACAGGGTTCTGCTTCTGCAGTAGGAGGATGAGTGCAGGGGTAGATTATAGATTTTCCCATTTCCCCTTTCACATAAAACAAGCAAGTTCAATTTGAGGTGTATCCCAAAGAGTTGCCTCAAGATCATAAAGAAGAAAAACAGGCTATATTATAGAGGGCGGAAGCAAATACTGTTAAACAACCTGCCCTCAAAATACTAAGTCCAGTTCTGTTATTTAAAATGTTCATCTTACAAGGAAGCAAACTTAACTTAATTACATAATGTACTAAAATAGATTAATCAGCATGTTCATTTTCAATAACAAATTGCAACCCTTTTCTTGTCAGTTACTGGGGGGTGAGAAATATTAGAAGTTTTGCATTATTTGTATTCTTTCTAGTTTAGGGGCTCAGTTTTGTCCTGATACTTGGGCAGAGCTCCCAGAGATTTTAGGACAAAAATTGCCTATTTTTCTAGGTCTTTTCCCTCAAAATAAAGATGTTTTCTATAACACATTTGCTTATATTTTGACTATTTTAATAGGCAAGGGAGCTAGAACAGCTAGATGTAGTACAGGGTGCAATACAAAAGGGTGAACAGTATTTTGGCTCATTCCTGTTGATTACAGTTGTCTCTCTCATTATAAAGACGTTTTATTGTTGATTACAGAAGAGGCCACGGGTAGAAATGTGAAGATCATACAAGCTGACTTTACAAAAGATGACATATATGAGAATATTGAAGAAAGTCTTCAAGGCTTAGAAATTGGAATTTTGGGTAAGTTGTTTAGACACATTAACTGAAGAATATTTTGATAATAAATACGCTTGTATTCATATGATGTAAGTAACTTATTATGAAGCTACAAATTGGCATCAGTTGTTTTGGAACATGATGAATTATTACACTAACTATAACAAGTTGGGAGTCCTGTGGCACTTTTAAAGACTAAAATTTATTTATCGCATGAGCTTTTGAGAGAGATATTATGCGATAAATAAATTTGTTAGTCTTTAAAAATGCCACAGGACTCCTTGTTTGTGTTGCTAAACTAGACTAACACAGCTAGCCCTTTGGAACTTATAACAAGTTATTGTAACATGCAGATGTTGTTAAAAACAAGTATGCACCTGCTTAATACACTGTTTGTGGTGATTTATAGTACAGATTTTAGAGGTGAATTCAGACACTGTGGATTCCCTATTTCTCTAATAGGGTACAGCAATTTTTTTTACTCTGTATACCAATCTGTTGAGTTGCATCCATTTTATGTGGTGACTCTCTTGCTGTTCAGCTTTAATTAATTCATTTTCACTGTTTTATAGCTGTGTGGAATTCTTGCACTGAACTTGAAAGCCACTAGAAATGAACTTTTGGTTAAAGCTTATACAGTCATATGAATAGGAACAAAGTTTTAAGTATCCTTTAATGAATCAAAAAAAATCCATTAATAGCCTGGCATTGCTTCTATTGAGGTCAATATAGATGGCTTCAGTGGGAACAAGATCAGACACTAACATAGCGTTTCTCTTCACATACAGCTTAAAAAGCTTCTTAAGGAGAAACCTTTTGTTCAATCAGCTGAACTGTGCACTTCATCCAAATATAGTTCTTATTGTTCTGTTTCCTTTGATTAGTTAACAATGTTGGAATGCTTCATAATCCTCTTCCATGCTGTTTCCTTAATGGACCAGATACAGATGAGGTAGGATTATTCTGTAGTACTCTGTTTGCAATGTAACAATTAGAGCCTAAATTTCTATTACTAAGGTACAGATTCTAAATCCACTGAGGTCAGTAAAAGCTTCACCACTCAGTACAGTGGAGGAGACATGGGTCCTAAATGAACATATTTACGTTTCTGCCCTTTCAGAAGGGTCTGTGAGGGAAAAGGAATGTTAGAATTAAGAGTTGTCCGTTTACTTGATTTGATTTTTAAAAAAGCAGGTTTTTTGCCCAGCATCTCGGTTTTTGAATGCACAAAGACTTGGATTAAAAAAGCAATGGTCTCAGAAACACAAGTATGTGCAACTGCCAGTTTTGGAGGTCATATTTAAAAACAGTGAATCAAGAGGTTCATATGCATTTGTGCACCCAACTTTGCGTGGGCAGTTAATGAGAATGTATGATTGTGCAGCACAATAGTTATTTGCCTGTAGTGTCATGGTAAATGTGTATGCATTTTTGTAGCCTCCTTTTTAATTATTTTTACCCTTAAAACGTTCTTAGGTCTTTGCAAACTGAATTCTTTTATATGTTGTCAATTCCAGATAAGTGACTCCTCAAAAGGTGTCTACATTTGCATTATTTTCTTGTTTCCCACAGAACCTCATCAGCTGCAACATTATTTCTGCTGTCAAGGTACGTATCACACAGACATTCAATATATATTTAAAAAAAAATTCTACCAGAGAAATATACTGTTCCAAACAGTGACAATGAGTTTTCCTATCTCCCTGCATTTTGGCTGGTTTCTCAAATAGCTGCTCATCCTGAGCCACAATGGAATTATTATTTTAGGATGCTAATTAACATGCTGTGTTCTGCTATGTGTGAAACACTTTAGTTACACCTGTCATAAAGTTCAACAAAATATGTTGTCTAAATATGACATTTCTGCAAAGCCAAAAAGCTTTGCAAAAAGTTACTATTTTGACAAAACCTTGGACAGGAAAGTTTCTGGCCCACTTTGGCCTTAGAGAGAGAGATTGAAAACCTGACTTTTTTTGCTTCAAAAATGGAAGTTATGACAATTCCACCTTGTGAAAATGTTCAGAAGGTTTGGTCAGTTTACAATGAAGATAAATTTCTGAACCTTGAAAAGTGTTTTAAAAACATAACTGTTCTCTGGCAAGCTTTAATTTTGATTATCTTCTTCCCTTTCAGATAAAGTTAGCATTTCACCACCTTCCCAGCTCTGATTACATGTCATTGCTCTGCTCTTTGGGGCAACATGTTAACCTGAGCTACAACTAAATGCTTCATAGTTCATCTCAACCTTAGCTAATATCTTTATAAACACAACAGGAGAGGCCATTATCAACAGAATTTTCTTTAAGTGGTAAGAGTCTCCTCATCTTATCAACATACCTACCACTCCAAATTTGGGCTGTTTGATCTCATCACATACTTTCTCAAACATGTTTGCCTAAAACTCACTATTCTGAGAATTGCTTTGAGTACTTACCAAAATTTCTTTACTTGAAAGATGTTTGGATTTTAAAGTAGAGCACCCCCACACAAAACAATTCTGAGCTGGCAACTCAAGTTTTTATGCCCTGCCCTCTAACACTGCTTATTTTGGCTTTCTAGGTAAATACTTCAAGCCTTAAAGATGATAAATCCTTCCATATTGTTCAGTTAAAAACAAAACACACTATTTTTGTTGAAAAACAGCACTTAATACATTAGACATACAATTAATAGAATAGTAAAAGCTTATATATTACCAAAAAAAAAAAATAATCCAACCCATACACAAACCCATCATGACAAGTTCATCGTGTAAATCTAATTCTCCTCCTGCCATTTCTTTCTACAAAACTTCCACAAAAATCTACTACTTTTTCTCTACCCCCTCCCATCACAGTAACTCACTTTCCAGGCCCCAATTCCTACCCCTACCTACTGCAAGCTCCACTTCCCTGGCCTCTCACAAATATACATCCTAAATATCAGTACAAAAATTAACTACTTCTCTGACTTAGCTCCATTCTCTCTTCAAATGTCTCTGCTCATTTCTCATTTTTATCCCAATCCTATACAAGCTCTAAACACCCTGGAATGAAATTCTGGCTTCAGTGAAGTCTTCAGGAATCCATTGAAATCTCCTTCACTCCAGTGAAGTCAATGGGATTTTTGCTATTGTATTCAATCTGGGCAGGAAGTCCCCTCTGGCATCTGCTTTCATCTACTGTAGTCTCTTCTCACTTCCTTGCTCCAGTGAAACTTTATGGCAAATTTCTGTATTCATGATATCCACCATCCATTCATCTCAGGACCATTTTCCACTTTGCCCACTAGGACTGGAATCGTCTCCTTTCACCCAATCTGATATGAGATGCCTACACCCAGAGCCTGCCCAAGGGTTTTTGGCATCCGAGGCAAACTATGACTTTGGTGCCCCCCACCCCACATATTATAAGGGAATAAATTTTTTTGTAATTAGAGAAAAAAATCACTTCCATTTAATTTGGCATCCCTTAAAGCCTGGCGCCCTAGTTGATTGCCTAGTTCACCTATATGGTTGGGCTGGCCCTGCCTCCACCCTTTCTTCCACAAAAATCAAATTTGAAAATAAGGCTTATAAACCTGAGCATGTACATTTTTACCCCCTTCACTCTATTGACCTGGAACTATCAATCAGTTCATTTTTCTGCACTGGTTTACATTGTTGGCCTTGCTTTTCTTCATAAGTTGTCTATTAATGCCCTTTTCTTTAAAAGTTAAGCACATGTGTAAGTCTTTGACCATCGGAGTAGTCCTACTGATAGTTAAAATTCTGTCATGGGTATTTTTAGGAAAAGTTAGGGACAGGCTGCGTGCAGTGAACAAAAATTCACAGAAGTCCACAAGCTGTCCCTGGCTTTTACTAAACATTTTCAGGGATGGGGGCTAAAAATCAGAGTGCTGCTAGGGACTGACCTCCAGCAGCGCCAATCTTGTGCGGGAGTGGGGGGACTGACGTGACAACCCCCACCAGTGCTTCTGGGTATATGCTAGAACAGCCCAGGGGTGGGCGGAAGAGGCAGATCCAACCCCAGCCGCTACATCAGCTCTGGAGCCACTGCTCTGGAAGCCCTTTTGAAAGCTTCTCCAGGCCTGCTCCTGAAGAAGTCAGGAAGTTCCCAAAAAGTCCCGGAATCTGTGACAGAATTGCATCCTTATCCATTGAGTTCAAAGGGACTCAAGCCCATGCCTAATATAAAGTATTTAAAAATAATAATAGAGTACCAGCTCTATTTGGTTCAAGCCCCCAATGCTTTCAGCACGAATTCATGTGTTAGCACCTTTTCTTTGTAAAAGTTAAAATAGTGCACAGGGAAAGAGGATGTAACTCATAGCACATTTATTTCTTGTAGATGACACGGATTATTTTGAAACAAATGGTACCAAGGTAAAACTCCATTTTTTCCCCCTTAAGCTTTCTGTGCGTTCCAATTCTAGCAAAGTAAATTTTGGCTCCAATTAGTTCTGAAATAACTATACAAGTTCCTGTGTCAGTATAATTTGTCTCCTGCTGCTGTGTGTGAACAAATGATGAACTGAAAAAAATGTAATATACTGGGCTATAATACACAAAGACACACTTAGTGTATGTAAAGATATGATTAGCATATGTAAAGCTGCCTATTATGAGTTTAATAAGGCATACATATACCTTTTCACACAAATATTTTCTAAAGGTAGCTGTAGAGTTTAGTGTAACAGTATTTAAGAGAGTTAGAGATAACATTACAATAACTATTTACTAAGAGCAATTAATTCAGCTCCATGAGTAAGGGATTCCATTTCTTAGTTGTTTCAATGGAACATGTATTTAAGACATAATTTTGATAAACTAATTTCCATCTGTAAGAATTTAAAAGGTGGTGTGGAGAAAATTTAGTTTTAGGATACAGGAAACATTTTTGTTTCAGCACAGTAAAGATAAGCTTTTACATTTTACTAATTTTCTCTGGCGATTGTGAAAATAACTTAATTATTTTTACTGTATATAGGGAAAATTAAGGCAGGAATGTAAAAAGTGGGGAAAAGAAGGTTTTGGTTAGGAGCAGTTATGAGCAGAAATCCTTTTCTCTGAATTTTTAGATATCTGACAATAGTCATGTTCAATGAGGTACAACGGCATGGGCAAAATTCCCCATAAGCTCCAGTGGCACTAATCATTTAAATGACACTTCTAAAATGTGTGTGTTTGCACCTAACTGAGCTATAAGACCTTTCTTTGAGAATATAGCCTATTCTGCTTGTACAATAGAAGTGTTCTGACTTCCACAGGACAACACTGAAGTTCTAATCTTATGCAGGACCCAGATCATGTTGTAGAGTAAAAGGCAAATTTAATGTAACACTTTAATTTTAATTTCAGACAAAAAGGACTTATTCTGAACCTTTCTTCTGGTTTGGGCACCTTTCCTTGTCCATTATATGCTATGTATTCAGCTTCTAAAGTAAGTCTTTCATATTGCTTTGCATATCAGTGTTGCTGAACTGTTCACCCGAAGCACAGTAGGGGCTATAGGGCTATATCCTCAGGTGGTATAAATCAGTGTAGTTCCACTGAAGTCTATGGAAGCAGTGCAAATTTACATTAGCCAAGAATCAGATTTATGTTGATTTTCAGATACAATTAACTAACATCACCACAACATACTATTCATTCACCTCCCCATAAAGGGAAAAAATATGGCAGCAATGACTTTTCTAGGGACAGGCTAAGTGGTTTACTCAAAATTGAAGATACATAACATGGCAGATTCTGCTCACAAAGCACAGGGTGAGGCTTTTGTGCAGTGGAAGGATGGAGGAGAGTTTGTCCAAGTTCACTTTGTCTTTCTTTAATTTGGAGGCTTTACCCCAGATTTAACACACTCTAAATCCTAACTTCAAACTGATTGGAAATCATCAAAAAGTGAATCCTTTCAAACCCACAAAACGCTGAAGCTTCAGCTCCAGTTTGTTTGACACACTCCCCTCCCCCCCCCCCCCACAAAAAAAAAAGTGTTGTGTTGTCACTGTCTAAGTTTGTCATGGCTCTACTCAAAAGTTGAGCCAAGTTTAAGTCAAATATTTTTAAACTGAAAAAGCTTGGTCAGCAATCAGCATGATCTAAAGATTTCTGATAACCCACTGACATGTCTCTGGTTTACATCCTTATATAGCCCTCTTTTCCAAAAGTTTCTAGATGAGAAACTGGGACTCAGAAGGGTGATGTGCCCAGTGTCACACATGATATTGTGGCAGAGCAAGGACTCAGATCCAGTCCCAGTCCTCATCCTCGACTAATGTCCGACCCTTCTCTACTTGCACTTTGTGTAGTCATTCATCTGTGCAAACTGGTAGTAAAAATGTTACCATTGATGCAAATGAGTGAAGAACTCTGATCTGATAGTAGTTTACGCCCATTTTTTACTCAATTTGTACAGGAGTAAGGTGCGATACGAGGGGCAGGGCAGTAGATAATCAGGCCCCGAATTTCCAGACTGGAGATGGTGCCAACAGGAACACCATTGAACCATGGGTACATTGGATCATTCTAGACCCACCTGTGCACCTGAATTTTGCAATTTGGATCCACAAACGTCAAGCCACAGACAGCACATTGCTCTCCCCTGCTCCCCACAAATTTACTACTTTTAAAAGTCTAATTATTTGTAAGACAGGCTCGTGATTTCTGAACCCTTGGCAAGACATTTGAATAGTGGCAATACAAATATGCCCATGTTCCAGCCCTGAGTCTGATTTCTCTCACAGCAGTAAATCAGGACTAAATCCCATGAAGTCAGGGGTTACTCTGCAGTAAAATAAACGAAGGTGCTACTGCTTGCATTACTCACCACTCAACAGTGCCTCCTTGTAGCTCATCTAGGGAATTAGGTTTGCCATCTGGTCTGACACTCTTTCCTGCAGCTCTTCAGACAGTCCTTCCCCTCACTCCACAGCCTCTTACGCTTCTGGAATTGCAGCACATTCCTCTTCCTAGCTTAGCCTGCCAGGCAAACCACATTAACCTCTTCCCTCACCTACGGTACTGCAAACTGTAGGAAGTCTGCTCCCCACTGCCTGGTCTGTGCCACTCCTCCAGTGTAGTAGACCTACCTCCTAAACTAGGTTCTAGTCCAGTGACCCTCCACCAAGCAGTTCTTGGCTTTCACTCTTCCAGCCCTCACTGTTCCTTTGTAACAGGGAGTGCTACTGACAACTTCCCCTCTTTATAGATCCTGCCCAGTTCCTCCCTCACAGCTGGACTTCATCTGCAATTAGGCCCTAGCATGCCCTAAGTTTCCTCCAGGTGCCTCCTAAAGTTAATTGATCCAATTTGCTCCTGCAGGCCTTGTGTGAGGATGACACCCTATCAAAAGAAGAATGTGCATTCATAGTCCAGCAATGATGTAACTGCACCTGTGCTTGCAACCAGCGTAGACACAACCCAGCTATTTTTACCACTGTGTCCTCACAACTGCGTTATCATAATCTGGGATATACTTTTGAGTCCTTTGTACATGAGTGCTTGTTTCATATCTGACTTGTGCTGGACTATAGGTACACATTTTTTCTGTGTGGAAAAGATCAGATTCAGACTCTCCTTTTCTAAAGGAGACACAGCAAGTGGGTGCATTAATCATACATTGTTAAATTTTCCACACACTTGTGCTCTAGCTTGCATATTTGGGTGTGGGTGTGCATCTATGTGCACCAGTAATTTCAGTTTCTTGTGACTAAATGTATTTAATTTTGTTATTCTAGGCTTTTGTATGCATGTTTTCCAAAGCACTTCAAGCAGAATATAAGGCAAAGGGAATTATCATACAGGTGATGTAGTATCTTTTTTTATTATTGGCCTTCATTTTCATGAATACTTGAAGTACAGTCATAGAGCCCAGTCCCCTGAAGTGCTGGAAACCCCCGAGGAAGCGCTAGGTGACTCAGTGTCCCTGCCAAAGTTTCCTCCTCCTCTTCACTGTTGTCAAACACATAAGCTTCCTCTCCTCATTTTACCTCAGAGGTGGCTACCACATCACCAATACAGCATGTATCTTCTATGATGTATTAAGGATACTTTGGAATGAAAAGCACTAATATTGCGTCAATAATGACCTTTTATTTTAGGTGGTGACTCCTTATGGTGTGTCTACTCAAATGACAATGTATCAAAACCCCAATCTCATAACGAAGACCGCAGAGGAGTTTGTTAGAGAGTCACTGAATTACGTCACCGTTGGAGAGGAGACGTTTGGTTGTTTAGCCCATGAAATCTTGGTAATCAAATTTAATTGCTAGTAGAAGGTTCCCACAAAGCCCACTGAAGTCAACAGGAATCTTCCCACTGATTTCATTGGGCTTTTGATCAGGCCCCCAAGAAAAATTCTGAACATGTCTAATGCTGTTTTGTGAATTGCTGGTGCTGATGGCAGCAGTTAATGATGCTGGGAATTTGATACAAGCATTGAGAGAAGAGTAGATCCAATCATTTGGGAACTGGAAAAAGATTCCCCCCCCCCAATTCTAAGAGAAATACTGATTAGTATCACAGAAGTTCTTTCAGTGCTGATTATCATAATTTACATGAACACTGATTTTATGCCTTACTAGCTGCCTGTAATGACTTTGTCCTTATGCCTTTTTGGTTTTCTTTTGTTTCACACTTTGGAAGGCATGCATCCTGCAGCTCATCCCATTGTGGGTATTCCACAGTGATAGACTTCAAGAGGTGATCCTGAACACATTTACGACTTACCTCAAGAGGAACCGGAAGAGCCTCTAACACAGTCACCTTCTTGGAATACATGAACTTGTGAATCCTAATGGCATACGCTATAATTCTGGGGGCTAAGTTCAGCTCTGGCTGAACTTGTCAGTTAGTGACACCAAGTCTGAATTTGGCCCAGCATGCTTTCTGAAGAATTTTGCTAGGGGCCTGACTTCAATGGGCTTTGGATCAGTTATTAAGGGATGATACTGCTTCTGTAGCTTCTGTAAACTGAGCTTGCAGGTGTGGGACCACCGTCAGCCGTTTGATGTTTACAAAGAAGACGCTTTGCATTGTTTTCAATCTAATTTAGTTTGTTCTGATGCTTTGAGGCAGACCGACCATGATCTGTGAAGGGGCTTTGGAGTCTTGTGGGAGGACAAGGAGATTTTGATGAAAGAGGAGACAACTGGGGGAAGAAGTTACAGAGGACGGAGGGAATTTGTACACAGAGGCGTGGGAAGTTTGCAGCCGGGTGTGTAGTAATGGAAAGGCTTTTGGTTTCCTCTAAAGCATCTTGTATGAGTCACTGTCAGAGACAAGGCAGTGGACTAGATGGCCACGCACCCATGGTGACTTGTGTTCCTGTGCTTGTAAGAAAAATGAAAGCTGAAGGTGAAGACTTCGGATCTAGATGATTTGGAAAAGATTACATATTCTGAAATTGTCTTTATTTTGTATAGAATCACGAGTCTCTACACGTTGGAAGGTTCTTTTACTTGTGCATTTCAAACACCCATTCAATAAAGCAACTTTCAAATACCAAAGCCTTATTTAAACCAGCCGTAGTGAATACGTATTTACATTTGTTAGCCAACTGTGATCTGAGGATTTCCCTGTACTGTAAACAAGATGGAGGCAAAGCTATGTTCCTGCTTAATTTAACCAATCCCACAGTTCCTTTAAGATCCCTTGTGCCAAAGAGCTAGATAATGACATATGCCAGATGCTGCCATTCCACTGATATATAGTGCAGCATAACAGCTCTTTTACATAAGATACAATGTTAAGATATCATTTTAAGGCTGACTTATGTCAGAAGGACAAGACAGGATAGATCCTAATTCCCCCCATGTGCCATCATCATAGAAACCAATTATGTACTGTTTTGAATCTCTTCCATTCAAAGAGACAGCAAGGAACACTTCAAAGCATACTGCATGTTATGGTGTTTGTGTGTGCATTTATTTATTATTTACAAAGAGATGATTCTGACGTTACATATAATAGAAACATTATGTTGTTTTGAACCTCTCTCTCATGGATCATAGTTGAAGTAATTACTTCAGCCTCGAGGAAACAAGCAAAGAGCATTCTTTACTGGCATGTATACACACCACACCTCCGGTAAGGTATAATAAACTATTCTATGGAAATTTTGAAGTAAGGGTCCCAAACAAAACATGGGCTACTTTACATAGGAGATATTCCACTGAGTTCACATGCTTACTCAGATGTATAAGGGCTGCTGGATCTGAGGTTAAGATTGAAATTGGTTACAGGGTTGCCAACACCAAAGCATTCAGAAATCATGAGCCAATCCCCCCAAATCAGAACATTTTTTACAAGAACAACCATATTTTATTTTATTTACCTTCTGGTTTGAGCCTTTAGGGGATCATTTTTCAAATGCCTCTGCAAGCATGAGAGCAATTTTTTTTTTAATGTAATCTAAAATTCTCATGTAACCTCATGACTCCAGAAGCTGGGTTTTAACAACACCCACCAAATATCTTGGCAATACTGCCAGGTGCTTCTGATTTGGGAACTTAAAATGAGCCTTTTGACTGTGCTGAAAATGAAACAGAGAAAAATGAGCCAGATTCCTCAAGGACAGCAGAAAGAGTTAAGGCATGAGAACATTGCAATGTAGCACTAGCTGTGAATTTGGGAGTCTCTCATTGTTTGGAACATTTCTTCACACTTCCCTTGAAAGGAATAGTTACATTTATTTCAGTAAGAGATTTGGGGTCAATGGATTTGAATTCTAACATCCTAAAACTTGGGCGCAATTTATTCTGGAATCCAGACAGCAATTGTACAAATGACACTGTGTATTAAATTTCAGTTTTGTGAAGAAAAACAAGCGAGGGATTTCATTAAACAGTACTGTGTGGAGGGTGCTGTTAATAATGGTTAGAAATAAAGATTATAGATATATTTTCCAAAAGTACCTACACAGCTTTAAGCTCTTAAATCCCATTAGGGTTTCAAAGTCACTTAGACCCAGATCCTCAAAAATATATAAGCTCCTACTGTTTACTGATTTCATTGGTAGGTCTATGTCCATGGACTCTGTGACTTACTCAAACATAAGAGCATAATTTCATGATCCAATAGGTAATATAGTTCTATCAGTTTTTATCTTCTCTGGGATCCCTTATGGCTAACATTTCTCTGCTTCAGATCCCTAAATGACTTGTCCACCACAGGTAGCCCATGAAATATTTGCTTCTAGCAAATAGGATTTCAGTAGAAATATGTGCGTATAAGCCAAATTCCTTGTTGTTTTAAAAGTGAAAATGATCAATCTAATTTTGTTATCCAAACTGAATGGAAATACAAAGCTAAATAAATCAAGTATATGACAAGAAGAAAATAAAACTTTAAAAATGGCTATTTTAAGAAGCACAGGTAAACAAGTATTTGTGTGTTTGTATACATAAGTACACACAAAATCTTGGGAGCCTTAAGTTCTGGGTGTCCAAATTGAGACATATGAGGGACCCTGACTTTCCTACAGTAGGTGCTCCCCACTTGCTGACAATCAAACCCCCATTATAGTGCCTCAATTTGGACAAAGTTAGTCATTTTTAAAAATCTAGGCCATAATATTTTACCTGCACAATCTTTTCTTAATAGTAAGACTGTGGCCTTTGACAGCTCCTGCTCTCACAGTTAATAAATGAAATGTTGACTGGCTTAACTGAGTCTAATTTAGTGACCTAAAAATGCTTTACACAGTCTTGAAATGTGAACAATCCTTACTTACAAAACATCTCTCTTATTGAACGAGCTTCACATATGTTTGTACACGCAAAGGGGCCATGGTTTCAGTGAAAAAAGTATAGTCAGTCAGTCACCAAGACTGCTACATTAAGGAAAATAGAAGCAGTACAGGGCCAGATTGCTTTAAACAATAATGATGTACTCAATCAGTGGATTACATCGGTAGCATAGCATTCAGTGAGTCAGTCTTACTTTTAAAGAGATTGGAATTGCATATCTGTCTAGACAAGCAATTTACAGCACAGTTAAAAAAAAAAAAAAATCTAAACTATTGAATCCCAATGTTGTAAACACTATTATCAAGTCTGGTAATACTGACAGTACCCAACTGTTCTCAAAGACCACCCACAAGAGAAAGAATTTGATGTGGCAGCTTGCCCAAAATATTTATTTGAGAGATATTGCTATGTGGCAACTGCCTGAGAGAGCAAGAGGAGTGAGGAGCATTTGCTGAGCAAGCTGCTGCTGAGGTTGACTTTGATGTTGGCTGCACTACATATTGCAGAAAGTGCAATACAGTCTTCGTAAAAGGCAATAGAAGAACAAGACTGCAAACTCTCTCTCAGGTTATTCTGATGCATTAGGTCATCTTCCCACACCTGCAGCAGGGCAAGGCCCACACATTGGCTATGTCTACACTAGAAAAGTTGTCGACTTTATTAAGTTGACTTAATAAGGTGGCCTTTAAGTTGACTTAAAGTCGACCTTATTAAGTCAACTTAACAGAAGTCAACTTGAGACATAGCCCTTTTCGACCTTATTAAGTCGACTTAGCACTTAGCGCTAATCCCCGTTCACACTGGCTTAAGTCCATCTAATAAGGTTGACGTAAGAGTTAAGTCGACCTAAAATGAGGTGTTATTAAATCGACTTAACTTTTCCTTAAGTCGACTTAAGGAAATGTTTAAGTCGACTTATGAAAAGCCCAGTGTGGACGTGGAGTAGTTTAGGTCAACTTACGCCTCCTTAAATCGACCTAATTTGTAAGTGTAGACGCACCCATTGATAGTGAAACACAGGGAAGGGTCAGTTATCCAGATTTTATTGTGAGGAATATCTTTAGTTATAAACACTCTCACACAGTCTGTTCATGATCCTTGCACAATCCCTGCCTCATGTACTCTTGCACTTTTGGAGTTCTAGTAGGGAAGGCAGGCCAATAATTCAACACCCTCTCCAGGAGTTTTCAAGAATGCAAATGTCAGTGGCAACCTATGGTGGACAGAAGAGAGACAAGCCTAGAACTGACTGCAGCTTGAAGCTTCCCATGATACCCTCCTCCTATCTCCAGGGAGAGTTGTGCGACACAGATCTTTCTAAACCCACTTTTCCATCTTGGGTGCCTAGAGATACAGACCTACATCTGGGTTTAGAAACAGAGAGACAGGCTCATTTTAAAGCTATGTGAAATTTAGGGCCAAGTTGTGGGCCTTCTTGCACAATGACAAGTGAAGAAGGGAGCTGTAAGGCATCCTCTTTCCCCCCCCCCCCTTTCACAGAACAGCTGGAAGCTTGTGGAGGCTTTAGTTTTTCTGGAAAGTTAGGGATTGCATTAACAGAGGAAGCACAGTTTGGAAAAGAAGCTCATTTAGCTCACGTTAATACAATGGATATTTAGTTATGTTACCAAACTGCTCCTTACAGTGATAGTCAATACCTGTATGTGAGAGAAATATCTTTATTAACACTAATCCCCCTATAACATGGCACTCACCTCTCATGAGCATCCCTTCCCCTCAGGTATACCTGTAATCTTTAAACAGATGTAGCCCTGATATCACATTATACCCACAAGGCTTCTTCCCTAGAGGCAATCATTTCCCTCTCTCTGGGCCCAGCTCTCCAGCTCAACTACAGAATAGTTTAGATCCCCTTCTGGGGGCCAGGGGCTGGGTGGGGAGAGGGTGGGGACGGGGACACATGAGCACTGTTCAATTATAGTTCACTTTGCCAGTGGCCTATGGGGTGACCTGAGCCTGCTCATCATTCTGCATTCCAGGTCAGGAACCCAAAGAATAGCAGCTATGTGCCATTATGTCTCTTTAACAAAACTGCTTTCAGTTCCCTGGACACTTCCTCACCTCCAATAATTTATCCTTACCTCAGAATAAATATATGTTTTGGCTCAGCAGCTAGCCAGAAGCTCATTTTCACTCTCCTGCTATCGCTGAACTATCTGTGGTGGTGCAGTTCTAGTCAGTCAGCCAACCAAGAACACCAGATGAACTCCACTAATTCCAGTAAGATGCTGACTACAATGAACACTGCCACACCTCTTTATATGGCCCTCCTGGGGCCTGATTGGCTGGTCTCTGCAGGCTCTCTGATTGGCTGTTTCCCCTGCAGCCATTCTAGGCTACCTGGAAGACTCCTCTACTACTTGTTTTCTGGGTCAGGTATGGCAAGATTATGAGGCCTCCAACAGGGTCCTCTGTGCCTAGTCCACCCCATCATACACCCCAAATAAAAGTTGTCCATGCCTCTGCGGTGGCTACCCACATTCTTCAGCACTGGCATAGTCTATCCCCTCTTTCACCTGGGGAGGCAGGACAAAGGGTGGAACCTGGAGCTATACATCAACGTACTCAGCAGTGTAGCTGTGCCAACATATTGGCAAGCATATGGTGTACTGGGAATACACCCATTATAATTTACTTCCTCCCCAAGGGAGGGGAGAGATGGTTACATTCCACAAACCTATTGATTCCATCCACATTAAAATCCATAGGTCATGTCTATAAGAGTCTCCTTGAAATGTTTATGGCGGCAAGTTCTTTTAGTGAAACAGAGGGACACCTAATAATGAGGCTGTTCTTGTATAAGGTAATAATGTAAAAACTATTCCACTGCAAGCAGAAACTCTATTGCAATACCGTGTCCATGAAGAAGACACGTCTGCTGCAAAAAACTTTGCTGTACTGCCAGCACTGTGTGATGTTATGATAGGGAATGGCTATGTGGAAGCCAAATAAATTAACCTCAGTGTCCCTTTCGCTGTCATTAAACAGATAGACACTACCTCAGATTTTATGTGATGTAAGGTGTAGACGTGGTTAATGGTAAGAGGATATTCATGTAGTAATATTTAGCAAGGAAAGGCAGAAGTCAAAAGGAAGAATTATTTTGGAATAGAATAAATAATACTTGAAGTAGATAAGAGAGAGACTCTGCTGTCTTAGAGGTCTTACTTTAGCAATGAGTCATGGTCCGCCCTTCAGTGAGTCCCTTCAGCCCCTCTGGGCTTGGGTTTTCCCAGCTGTGGATTTGAGATAAATCATCTGCCTCATAGGAGAGGAATAACTGCCCTGTCTCCCCTCCCGAGTTTGGAGGCGTTTATTAATGCGTGTAAAGAATTTTGAGATCCTTGTCTAAAAGGTGCTGTGTCACTATGGAGCCATATTAGTACCGTGTTTTGATTATTTAGGTTGCTGTTGTGCCCCAAAGGCTTGGCACTTTCTAACATGGCAAGGGAAAAATGTACAATCTAACTTTCTTGCATTCAAGTGAGCAGGCACTAAAGAAACAGGAATTAGCATCGAAACCATTGGCAATTATTTCTGAGTCCTCAGAAAAGAGAGGTCCTAAAGAGCAAACTCTATAGTCTATCTTTAGAAGGGCAAGCGACCCCAATCCAAGGCCCGCTGAAGTCAATGGAAAGACTCCCATTGATTGCTGTGAGTTTTGGATTGGGCTTATAGGGACCGACGGACTACTTGGTAAAGAAAGATATCAAAGAGGAGGACAGCTGGCAGAATCTGATCCTTGAGTTCCAATTATGACAGGCTATAAAGCATATTCAGTATTTCTTAGCATCAACAGGGTATATGAGATGGTTCCACACAACTTACTCATAGGGAACCAGGTGGCAAAGGTAAATTCAGTAGACAGACTCTATGCTTCAGACATGTAAAGGTGGCTAAAAGGCAACTGGTTAAGGAAAAACAAAACAATGCCTCAGTTTCAAGAGAAGACCAGGGCCACTGGATCATTTGTCTCACACAGAGTTTGGATATTATCTCTGCCACCTTGGGTGGACCTGCAAATAGTAGACCTGCAAATAGCTAGAATGAGTAATTTAGGGAAATTAATCAATGTTGCAGAAAAGGCTTTTGTGCACTAGGTCATGCCCAGTAATCTGAGTTTTTGGTGTCATTCTGAAATGTCTGAATGCTGCTTCTTGCTCAGTCTCCCTCCCCACCTTGTGTAACAATAACTAAAGTTATTAAACAGGGACTATGGATTTTTCTCGCATTACATCAAGTGAATTGACCTCCCCCCTCCTCTATGTGCTGTTCCCCAGTGTTTTGAATCCTAACACCTACTTTGATTTGCTGTTACAGCCTGACCTGATGCTATGTCATACACTCCCCTGCATTTAATTTCCTCCCACTCTGTAACTTTCCTATCTTCAAAGCGTCTGACGAAGTGGGATTTTCTCCCACGAAAGCTCATGCGATTAATAAATCTGTTAGTCTTTAAAAGTGCCGCAAGACTCTGTTGAATAACTAAAGAGGTATTCACCACTAAGGGGCACTACAGGAGAGCATAATTGTAATAACATCCCTGCAGCACATGTATAGGCAAAATACCAGTAGTATGTGGATATGATCTGCAGAAAATAACATTTTATTAACGTGACACTGAGAATCTGACTTTATAAAAAAACTGAGAGAATTCAGGATTCAAATGAAAACTCAGACTTTTATTGTGTGCTCAGTACTTTAGGGTTATTAACTTATAACTACTATGGCAATCAATGGCTATGTCTATACTGGCAAATTAGTTTGAATTAAGGAGGCTTAATTAAAACTAACTAAAACCATGGCTACACTAGGCTTTAGTTAGTTCGAATTAAGGGTTTCCTTAATTCAAACTAATAAGTTCAAATAGGGCTTCAGAAGTAAGGCTTTAATTCGAACTAACTAGTTCGAATTAGCTAATGTGGCCATGTTAATTCGAACTAATTTCTTAGTTTGAACTAACCAGCCATTGAAGTGAATGGGGATTGCTAATTCGAACTAACTAAAATTAGTTCGAACTAACTAATTCGAACTAATTTTAGCAAGTGTAGACATAGCCAATGTGAATATATGAACAACTTAGAATCATATTTAGGAGATATTCTAAGCACTGTAGACTTATTTATACACTTGCTTTTGGCTTGTTTGCTTTCCCATAGCTCCTAAACGGCAAATAAAGAGTTTTCTTCTGGCTGATTGATTGTGAGATGATTTCTCAGATGCCAAAGCAAAACTATTCCAATCAGCCTGAATTTTAGTGTTTTAGAAGTCATGGTGTTCTTATTTTAGTATATTTATTGTTAAAAGGCCACACGAGTCAGTTATGTGGGTTCTCTCTCACCTTCAGAGAAAAAAATATTCTATTCATTACAAGAAACATGATAGGCTTACTCTTAAAATATACTACTATAGGAAAAGCAATGAAGATCCTGGATAATTTTGTGCTGTTAGGCATGTTACAGCAGTCTAAATGGGCTGAGGTACCACTGCAAGGGGTGCAACATGAGAACATAGATCCAGTAGCGCAGTCTTGTGGAATAGGCACAGGATTAGCAGTCATGAACTGAGGTCTGCTGTATGGCCTAAGGCTAATCACCTGACCTCTGTAAAATAGGGATAATAATACTTACCTGATTGGTTAATAGTTGTATGGTGCTTTGAAGATGTAAACTACTATGTAAGGGTAAGTATGGTGTGTTGTGTTCAGTAAGACCATTGCTTGGACTAACGAAAGCTAATGTTAGGCTCCTATTTTGGAAAATCTTGGCGCTATTTTTTATTTGTGGTTACAGCTATTGACACTTGCCCAGTGGAATGGACACTGCAGACATATGTAAGTTTTTAATATTTCCTTTGTCTACCTACATCCATAATGTCAGCCAGCCTCCATTCATTCAATACCAGCATGCCTAAAGTAGCATATGCAATTACTGCAAATTGCTGTGCAAATGGCAGTTTTCACGCACAATCACAGTGAATGCATGTACAATTCTCTATATACTTCCCATGCAAGACTTTGGGCCTCTGAGAACTTTACCCTAAGAGTGCAAATATCAGCTTCTAGGAGCAATGGTTTTAATATTTATTCCTATTAGCCTTAAAACTCAGGAGAAAACACGTTTCAATAAACAATAAATGTGTGTAATTCCTTTAGTATATTTTCATATTTCTTCAAGCATTGCCAGAAGAGGGCACTATTAGCTCACTCTAACAAATTCGAGAGGGATTTTGCCATCATTTATCCCTTCCCTGTTATGTTCTGCAAGTTTGTGTTGAGTTCATTTAGCTTATCTTTCTGAGATCAACTTCAGTGTCCAATAGCAGATAAAAATCACATGATGACTTCAGTGCATGTTCTGCTTGTATAAGGACAGAGTAAAAACACTGGACTTTGAAATCCAGCTTCTAGATCCAGCTCTGTACAGAACTTAGCCATCAGCACCTTCTGGCTCTTTTCAACTCAGTGCTACAGCGGAGTAAGAAGTCCTATAATTAATACACCTATCAAGAGACTGTAGTCCACCTTGGTAGTGTCAAAATGAGCCAACTGAGCATGCTCTGACAGAAAGACCACTGATGTCAACACAATAGTGAGAAATGACCAACTCTACAGGAAATTTCCAACAGGAAACACATGATTCTGGTTTACCTTTGCTCTGCTAGCAGAATCTGGTCTGACCTACTCTTATCTGTAAAACATCATGGCTAAGAGCTTATCTGACTGTGCACTTTTGCATTCACTTGTCTTTCACTATGTTTTTACACAAGCAGAAGTCAAAGATCTGGGAGAATAAACAAAGGTGTAAATGGCATTAGATCAATATTGTGTCTCTGCCTTTGAACAACATGGAGGAACATATATCTGGTGATTAAATAGAGTTATTTTGCCTCTTCTCCTAGAGATATTTTTTCAGTGTTTACAGTATGCAACTCTGCTTTAAATTATCTTGTTTCTGGCTATGGCTTTAGCAGCCTCTGCCTTGACGTACGGCTAGTAACATATTGTGGGAATGCCTGGCTGAATGTTCCCCACCTGGGTACATTCTAGTCAAAGCCTGAAATGTTCTCATATACAGCTCCCTTCTTTCCCCCCTCATTATGAAATATCTATATTATGGATGCATTACTAGTGACTTACATAGTTAAGGTTACATTAAACATTGTCTTTAAAGTGAGAAGGAAATCCCTCAAATACCTTTATAGTAGTGCTTCCTGTGGAGAACATGGCCAGGTCCATGGCAATGTAGGTGTGGGGGCTAGCTGCTGACTAGTTTGAACATCCATAAAAGACAGTGCCCAGCCAGCCCAATAATGGCAGCTCTGTTGGGCAAGGATAAGGAGGCAGCATATCAAAGTCCTGGGAGCAGGGCTTGATTCTGTCTCCTCACTCCCTACCACCATAAGCCTTGAAGGCATGTACAGGCTCCGGGGCTCATTTAAAAAATGCTTAGTCCTAAGCATTCATAATTTTGAAACTACTGGGCTGTCTTTCTACAAACATGAACTGAGTTCTGAGTCTCCAAAACGGGTGAAGTCTGAAGCTTATCACCCGAGCCAATTCTGAGCCATCTAAGGGCAAGTGTTCTATTCTGATCATATAGGGGCTGATTCCCCAGTATGTTGGTGGAAAGCCACTCTAAGGTCAGCTTCACCAGCCCCAAGAATATTCCCCCAGTGTAGAGAAATCCACAGTTGGTATAGAGCTGCCATAGTAGTAGCTGCAAATACTGCTCATATAGGAGTTGTGTGACCATAACAGCATCCCATACAAGAGGACAAGGGGTTCACAGATAACTGGGAGTAAGTTTCAATTGACCTGCCCAGTACACTGCATCTCAACTCACAGATACCACATCTAAAAAGGTGGCATGTAAGATATCATTGGAAAACTACAAAGGGGTAGCTGTATTAACCTAGTTCAGCAAAACAAACTAGGAGTCCTGTGACACTTTTAAAGATTAGCAAATTTATTTTGAGCTTTCATGGGAGAAAATCCCACTTCGTCAGATTCTTGAAGATGGGGAACTTACAAGCGTCTGATGAAGTGGGATTTTTCTCCCATGAAAGCTCATGTGATAAATAAATTTGTTAGCCTTTAAAAGTGTCAGGAGGCTCAGCATTTTCCCCATTGTACCAGGATACAATGGGAGCTGAGCAGGACAGGGGCAGTGTACAGGAGCAGGGGGGGCAGGGCTGTGTCCTGCCCTGTGGGTGGGCACGCCAGACTCTAGCTGTGCCAGGCACCCTGGCAGGTAGGTCAGCCATGTCTACACTGGCTTAAGTTGACTTAATAAAGTTGACTTAGCCAGTAAGTCAACTTTAAACTAGGTTTTATAAAGTTGACTTAAAATTTCCTTAAGTCGACTTAAGCAGCAGCTTAAGATGATTTAAGGAAATTGTAGTGTAGACGCAGAGTAAATTAAGTCGACTTAAGCAGCTTAAATCGACTTAATTTACAAGTGTAGACGCACCCTGGGAAATTAAGACTGGCAAGGACCTTGAACAAAGGCTGTAGCTAGTTAAATTAGGTCTTAGCCAACATGCAATAGAAAGCATATTTTATTTTTGTTTCTAACTTTATTCCATCTTCTTGGTATCACTTAATCGATATCCCCTGGTTAATAAACATAATTTATTTTTCTTATGACAAACCAATTCAGTGCTGTGTTTGAAGGGAAGGGTGTATTTACCACAGGGGGCAACCAGCGTGTGGCTGGGATGTAACAAACCAACTGCTGGAATCAGAATTGTTGAGTCAGAGCTGCTTATCCCCTAATGCAGGTTTGTATGTCAGCTGGGAGCATCCAGACAAGATCAGGGTTACTGGGCAGGTAGTGACAACCCCTCTCTGGTCTGGATTGCACCCTAGAATATGACCAAGTATGACTGGGTTAAAAATGGTTTGACTGAGTTCCTTGATGCCTAGTTGATCTGACTGTTAGCAGTTGATGTAATTTATTCCTAGTTATCCCTGTATCAGGAAGGCCAAAGAGTGACTTAAGGCATACATATCTCTCATCTGTGCCCACCATTTTTTTGGCCATAGCCAGTATGTGAGCCGTTACGGTGCTTTTTTTTGTTTTGTTTTTCTTCATGGTCAAATAATTTGGGTGCCTCAAGCATGCTCTGAAAAGCCCACCCTAGGGATGATTGTGTCATTCATTCAGACCATACATATTTTATCTTCATTCTTTCTGATTTGCCAACCGGATTACCATTTAGGACTAGTTGCAACAATTCAATATTTGTGATGTAGACAGCTGTCTACTATTTAGCTCCTTCTAAAAGGACAATCAAATAGTAATGATCAATACTGACTTGGGCTGTGTTTGAAGTAACGGTCAACAAGTGAAAAGCTCTGGAATCATCCATGCTTCCTCCATCAACATTGTCAGTATGTGACCTCACAGTGCACCTGTATTACATCACACAAGCTGCTAAAACCTAGAAATTCTAATTTTTAACCTCTCCCTTCGCAGAAGCATAATACCAAGTCCAATGGTTACCTGTTATCAATATTAGAGCTGGTTGAAAGTGATAAGTATTTTCTGTTATCAATTTTGAAAGGAGAAATTAAAGTATTCTCCTTCCTTTCTCCCATTTCCACAAAAATGTTTCAGGTTCTGGTTTTCAGGTTCTATAAACCTGTAAAAGAGAGAGAGAGAGAGAGAGAGAGAGAGAGAGAGAGAGAGAGAGAGGAAAAAAACCCAACAGTTTTGTATTTTGAAAATTTTTTTTTGCTTGTAGATTTTCACTTTTTAAAAAGATCATTTTTCAGGTCAGGATGGTTTTTGAATGATAAATAACCAACCTATTCAAGTTGGTTTAACACACATTGGTTTGCTGCTAACTGCCCAAAGTCAGAAGATACAGGGCTAAGCTTAGAATCACGACAGCTGTAGGGTGAACAAGCTGAGGGACAATGTTTCCTATGTTCAGACAGAAGTGTCTGCCTCCAGAAAAACCTGGCTCCCTAAATCGCTGAAAGGAGATACTGTAATACAGCATGTGCAGAGCGGAGATTATAAGGGCAGGGATTCATCTTTAACTCCCAGTCTCCTCACTTTTAATTGTTTATGCTAAACCGTCCTTGCTTTTAAATGTACCTTTTCATGTGATTCCAGTGCTGGTGCTCTTTTCATCTATGATTATACAACAGCCACAAGTTAATTAAAAACTTGTCATTTTTTGGTAAGGAAGTTTGGTGTTTGAAAACTTCTGAAGGCTTTTTAATATGCATCACCGTTAATCACTTGTACCCGATTCCAATATGTGATCTGTTCTGAACGGGTAAGCAAGGCATTCCATTTAATTTCCAAGGAAGTGACAAAAGTTTTGAAAGGGATGTTTAATGACATTTTGTACAAAGAAACAGCAGCAGCTCTTGGTTTCTGATGTAAGTGTTCACAGAACAGCCTCTAACTATCATCATATGTTGATTGTATATATATAGGCTTTAGAAGGCTGTTTTCTTCCAAAAAAGCCCACCCACCTCATAAATCAATAAATAGATCAATAAAGTGACAAAATGTCTCTGCTGCCGCTGCACAGTAGATGCCAATTTTGCTTCATGTTCCATTTGGCAGATCCAAATGAATGGCACTTCGTGGGTGGCCTGTATGGTAACACCTTGATTTCCAGAGCTGCCTCCCTTACTAAACCATGTCACCCATCCCATCTGGATTACAGAAACCGAGTGTACTGATGAAATCACAGAGGATGTCAGTAAAAGTTGAATAATATTCTTTTAATACTGAATAACCATGTAGACCTGGCAACACTTACAACATATGCATATGGCAAGCACATGATCAACATATTGTACTCTGAATCAATCACTTTAGTTTGTTTTCAGCACAATTTGAGTCTGAGCAAGTCCGTTGCCAGTAAGTGATTTATGATGGTTTGTTGGAAGAAAGATATCACAGTAGAAAGAAGAGAGCTGTAATCAAGTCAATATTAAATAGATGCTGTGCTTTTACACAAACATTAGTTTACAATTATAAGAGGGTATTTGCATGACAAAATTGAAAATTCCTAATGAATTCAAGTGCCTGCAGGCAATTTACTTGTTAGAGCTGGTTGAAAAATTTGGACTTTAGCAGGGTTTGGGGAGGGGGAGGGAGGAAAGCAAGGATACATTTTTAATGCCGTATTTGCCAGAAAAGTATCGCTTATTTTTGAACCATCTCTGATTATTTTACACTGCCCACAACTAAGTTAGGGGCTTTACAATAAAAATGAAAAGTTCTTACCCTAGAGTGGTTACATGCAATGACGGTAGATAAATTATACATGCACACTCTGGGAGAGTTGTGCTAAGACTCTGGTCAATCACTTCCAAAACCATTAGTCTCCTCTTCTTGACAAACAGATCTCTCTCATAATATAGCAGCCCTTATCCTTTCTCTGGACCACTCACTAGACTAGAGCACATCATCACTGTCTCTCACACAGACCCAGCAATTTTTTCGATTACACGGAGGAAGCAGTGTTTTCAATTAGGTAAGGTCGGAGAACAAGGAGGCAGAACTATTGCCTAGCTGTATGAAATTGGACCCCAGCACTACTCGATGCTGAGGTTTACTCATCCTACTTTCTCACTTAGGTATTGTGAAGCTTAACAGCCCCACCTCTTTGCCCACCACCACTCACAGGAAAACCTACCAGCGGGAAATGAAAAGAGCAGGTCAGAAAACATCCTGTCTCCTACACAATGATCTTTGGGGAGGTATGGAAAACCATAAGAGACTCTGCTGAGGCATCCTCAGATATGATACATACAAGATCCATGCAACAACAGCGGAGCTTATAATTGAGCTGGCAGTCTGAAAGGGAGACTGCCTCGCAGGTAGGAATATAGGACTTCCTGCTATCAGAGGACTTTCTACATTTTCATTTTTCTTGAGCCATACAGAGCTCTGTAATTTAAACACTGGGCTTCCTTAGCTGTATATGAAGAAAAGTTAAAGCACTATTAAGTATTTTTCTTTTACCAACTTACATTTTATGCTTTTGTCTTTCCATTTCCATCAACTGCATTACACACTAATGCCTCAGTGTGACTCACCTTCCCCGCCCTCCCCTCAGTGTTCCACTGTCCATGCCTTCACTTATATGGCCATAAATATGGTAAACTAGAAATTATTGACCTGGAAGCTGAACATGCACCTTCACTGGCTTATGCTCTCGCTCCACAAAAATGGCGGTGGGATTGGGAGAGACAATAGGAAAACTATACAATAGGGATTCCTGTACAATGTAGGCTGGGGGATTCCTGACTCTGTCTGCAGTCAATGTTGACCCCTTGGTATAGGGGAGAACATGCAGGGGTTTGCAGTAATTTGCCTCACTGGGGCTTACTCCAGTTTAAGCAGGCTAAACTTTGATTAGCTCAATTTATACAGTCTTTCGTTCACTTAGAAGTCAGCACTGGGCGCAGGCATACTAAGTGTTGAAACTATGCTGTTCCTGAATGTAGATGATGCCTGTTCCTATTTCACTATCTTCTAAATCTCACTGAAGCCATAACTTCCAGCACAACATAGTCCTTCCATTCCCAATCATGCAATCCAAAGAGAGCTCTCCGGGTATGTCTACATTGGCAATTTAGGTCAACTTAAGTAGCCTTAAGTCAACCTAAATTACTCCCCGTCCACACTGGACTTTCATTAAGTCAACTTAAGAAATTCCTTAAGTCGACTTAATGAAAGCTTAAGTCAACTTAGTAAGAACCGCCGGTTAGGTCGACCTGACCCTAAACTTGACTCCTTAGGTCAATTTAAGCACAGTGCGGACATGGATTAACCCTTAAATCGACTTTATTAAATCGACTTAAGGGCAATTAGGTCGACTTACTAAGTTCACGTCCATGGTAACCAATTTGTTAAGTCGACTTAATAAGGTCGACTTTAAGTCGACGTAAAGTCGACCTTATTAAGTCGACTTAACAAAGTCGACCTAACTTTTTCTAGTGTAGACATAGCCTACATGCCCAGCTTGGCTACAGTGATTTCAGCATGGTTCAGCTATCCAGCATGGACCCATCCACAAAGACTGATTAAAGAGTATTAATCATGTCTACTTCAAGATGTGCTTGCCTTACAAATGTAGAGGGGGCTTCTGAAAGCCTTTATCTCCACTAGCTCATTTGGAGGTCTGCCTCTCCATCAGAAGGCCTATCTTTGCTGGAGATTAGGCTAGGGTTCACTTAGAAAAAGGGCAAAAATGTGAATATGGGCTTCAGAAAAGTGCACATAAGAAGTGAGCTAAAGATTAGAGATGCAGTCCAGATAAGCATTCAAAAGTCCAGATCTGATCTAGAAGTTTTTAGATCCAAACTTCATCAGAGGTCCACAAAACACTTAGACACTTTGGCTGTGTCTACACTTGTAAATTAAGTCGACTTAAGCTTGCTTAAGTCGACTTAATTTACCCTGCGTCTACACTACAGTTTCCTTAAGTCGACTTAAGCAACTTGCTTAAGTCGACTTAAGGAAAATAAAGTTGACTTTAAAGAAAATTAAGTCAACCTTATTAAACCTAGATTTAGTTCGACTTTAGTCTTAATTCGACTTTTTAAAGTTGAATTAAGCCAGTGTAGACGTGGGGTAATTTTAAGTTGACTTAGGGCTACCCCAGGACTGCACCAATGCCCTCCCTGCCAGGAGGAGTACAGGGGGAGTCTGGCATGCCTCCCGAAAGGGGGGCAGAGCCCTGCCCACATGCCCTGCCAGGGTCCCTGTCCCCCTTTGCTCCATTGTACCTACGTACAATGGGGCAAAGGCTGAGCCCCCTGGCACTGGGCAGGGGGTGCTGCCCCTGCCCCAGTGGACCTACCCTAGGTCCCCCTAGTCCCTAGAAGTCGACCTAGGCATCCAGCATGGATGCTCTAGGTCGACTTTGTAAGTTCCCCCCAAAGTCGACTTAAAATTTAAGTGTAGACACACTAAGTCAACTTAACTAAGTCGACTTAAAGTTGACTTAGTTAAGTCGACTTAGCTAAAGTCGACTTAGATTTCCAAGTGTAGACATAGCCTTTGTGAGCTAGGGACATATCTGCTAGAAACTAACTTGATACAGCAAACTCATTTCATGTACCAGGAAGTCATTATTGGAGTGAGCTATAGGGGGTCTTATGCTACCTGTGTTTCTCCTCATTTTTGGCATCAGCACAGTTCCTGGCATAAGTTAGACCAGCCCCTTGGGTGTGTAATTGCCTTGCCTTTTCTGCAGACACACACACATACATATTGTTGGGGGAGTAGATCTCTAAGCAGTCACAGGAAGAAAGGTATGAAATATGTATCATATTCTCCTCTTCCCCCTCCCCCCCCATCCACACACACTAGTGATACAATATCTGGAATAAAAGTGAATACTCAGGCACTTTTCTGATAGTGTCAAGTCATTTACAATGCCTTTTGGTATTTATTACTAAACATATACAAAGTTATTCGTGTATGTATCTTGCATCTTCATAAATGATTTTCAGCTGCTTTAAGGTAATAAAACACTTCTATGCACCTGGCCATAATTGAGTGCAATTCACAATTCCATACTGCCGTTCTTCTATTCTTTTTTTTTGAAAATACAGCGCTGATTTACTCTTTACACATTTAAAATATCGAAACAAGCAATTTCACTCCCCATCATAGAAAATAAAGACTTTACTGGAGAAAACATGAAGCTCACCTAACATACCCAATAAACAGCTGCCACTTATTAAAGAATGCCTTAGACTGCTAACCTATGGGACTCAACAACTTTTTTTCCATCAGAACTATCTTATTTCTTTGATTTGATTGTTAGCTCCAGGGGCCACATACCTCTTGTTTGTGCAGTCCTGTGCTCAATAATAATACCTATTGCTAGTAATGCTACAGGGAATAAAGACCATAAAGCTATAGAATATTTGAAGAAAAATTTTTTTTTGAAAGAAGAGAAATATTCTGACAAAATAAAGAAAGTGCTATCAAGAGAGTTTATAAAATATGAGTTACAAGTCCTGTTGATCTACAGGAGTTAAACTGTGATACAACAAAACAAATTGGTAGTCTTCAATTTTTGTTTTTGGTTAAAGTATTTCATGCTTGCACAAGAAAAATGTAAGTATAAACATCCTTTCTTTAGGACCACACATACTGTAGCATTTATCAAACCCAGAATTCAAAATGGTTGGACTCTGACTTGCAGCTGCAGTATCTGCACTGATCACTGTTTACCGTTTAGTAGCCCACGGGATGCTTCTCAGCAAAGTACAGCATCAGCGAATTACACATGGTTTTGTTCTGAAGTTTCATTTCTATCTGTTTTTTAATGCTGCTAAATTAGCTGTTCATGGAAAGATAAACACTCATTTTGTTCTAACCAAATGTATTCCATTTGGGCTATTCCAAGGTATGTGTGACGTTTTCAAACAGGTGCCAATGTGAGGCAAATTATTGTATTCACCATTCTTCAGTATTGAATAGTAGTTCACGACTGCAGTGCAAATTAGGACTACCATTTCTCATAGAGGGATGTTCCTAATCTTTCTCCGCCACAGTGTGCTGAAGTTAGCTGGGAATTGTGGGTGCTCAGCACCACACTGGAAGCATTCATCACCTTATGAAATTGAGCTTTTTCCATTGTCTGGCAAGTTCCAATACCAGACAAAAAAATGAAGAGCACATATCCTACATAGTTACATTTTTTAGACTAACGAGTGAAGTAGCCTGAGCTACTGAAAGTTCAAGGTATTTCATCTCCCCCATGCCCTCTGTTTTGACCTTGACTTACTCTTATTGGTGTGATTTTCTTCCTCTTTGAAAAAAAAAAAAAGGAGTCTGATATATAATGCACACATGACCCGGAAAATACAGTTACCAGTAAATGGGAAAGCAGAATAATATTACGGGGAGTATGAATGGTTTGATAATGATAGCTCAGAGTACACTCTTGTAGGAAAGGGAAATTTACTTAGCCTCCAACACAGAGTAAGTCAAAGATACATTAAAACTGTCAGGCTGATTGATATCAAACCTTGTCCCATGTGGGTTAGTGAAAGAGAACAACATTTTAGAAGTGGTATTTGTAAGCTAATATGAGGCGAAGACACAAATTCCTCAATTTATGAGCCCGGATGTGAAGACCAAGAATGACTTTTCGGCAGTAGCCTAATAGCAAGGAGGATTATGAGAGATTAGAATGAGAGCTAGAAAATTAGTAAGGGTACTTTTGACACCTGCCTTCCTATCAAGGCCACAGCACCCCCATTTTCTGGGATAGATGTTGCAGCATTGGAAATACGGAATGGCTGTTCCTGTTTGACCATTGTCACAGTGAGATAGCCTAGAAATGGCCCTTCTAGAGGCATGGGGCACCCAGTACTTTCTTCCGATGGAGGTGCGGTGCTGCAGGTATACCTCACCCTGCGGTATGCCAACTGGGTGTCAACAACTGGTTTTGCTCAGATCAGGGCAATGAGAAACCAAACACACTAACATGAGTTCAGTTTCTCCCTTTAATGAATCCCCATGAACGGAGCACTTGGAAAACAGCTTAAAGGTTCTTACCTCAGGTTCAGAACTCCCAAATGTAAAAGTCCAAAATTAAAGTCTTTGTGTCTGGTGAGACCAGCCGCCAGAGAGCCCTCATGACTCCATCCATCACCTGTTATACAGCTTCTAACTCCCTACTCAGCACCCTTTCCCTGATTAAAGAGGTCAGTCCTAAGATGGCACCGGGAGCCTCCTGGGTTCTATGCAGGTGGTTCGGATTTGGGCTTTTGGCTGGCTCTTAAACAGGTAATACATACCATTATGGCTTCATTAACCAAGGGGCTTAGGGGATGCAACCCCAGGTTCTGGATTTGAGGGTGGGGCCCACAGCCTCAAGCCCTGCAAAATCAATCAGGAGCTGGCTGGCCCAAGCGCTGTCAGCGTGTGATGCATCACACATGGAGTGGACCCATGCTGCCCCACTCCTGTGGCTGGCCTGTCTGTAGCCCCTACCCCCCCGTACTGGCCAGGCCTCCCTCACATGCCAGCTGGGCGCGTGGAGCATTGGTTTGCCCCTCACAGCTGGCTCATCTGTGGCCCTGGCCCCCCCTGCGCTGGCTGTCCTCCCACCAGCCAGGCTCCCTATGCCGAGACCTGCCCTGCCCTGCCCCTGTAGCTGTCCAGTCTGCTGGCCCCAGGCCTCTGCACCAGCTGGGCCGCTTGTGGCGAGCTCTGGCCTGCCCTGCCCCTGCAGTTTGCCAGTCTGTACGCCATAGGCTGCCCACGCCAGCTGGGCCCCCCCCAGCACAGAGTACCATCCCACCCCCAGGCTGGGCACTGCCACAGTGAAGGTGGGGGGGACAAAAGGGGGCAGCCCCAGCCCAGGCCCCCAGGAACCTTAATCCAGCCCTGTATGCCATCACAATCCTTCCTGAAAGTAACAGTACAGGGTGATTATGCTTTATGTCTGAAGATATGGTGATACCTCAGAGTGCTCATGCAGCAAGTTAGATGCATCTCTAGGTAAAATCAACATGCAAAGCAGTTGATGGTATAGGGCCCGAAAATAAAAAAGACCCAATGTATTGAACACCAAAAACAATGAAGAGAATACAGATGAAAAGACCTTGCTGGAAAAAATCAGGAAACTGCCAAAGCTGGTAAAAGGAAGGATATGATGTTACTGAGATGTCAATGGCAAACTTAATCAAATCCCAGACCAACTGACCACCAAGGCATAGAGGCTATGTCTACACAAGAGAAAGTTAAGTTGTCTTTGTTAAATCAACTTAATAAGGTCAACTTAAAGTTGACCTAAAGTTGACCTTATTAAGTCAACTTAACAAAGTGGACTAAGTCAACTTAAAGTTAAGTCGACTTAGTCCACTTTGTTAAGTCGACCTAACCACCCCTTAAGTCGACTTAATAAAGTTGAATTACAGGTTACTCCACATCCACACCGTCCTTAAGTCGACTTAAGGAGTCGACTTAAGGCTTAAGTCAACCTAATGGGCGGTAATTATTAAGTTGACTTAAGCTTTCATTAAGTCGACTTAAGGAATTTCTTAAGTCGACTTAATGAAAGTCTGGTGTAGACATGGCGTAATTTAGGTTGATTTAAGCCTCCTTAAGTTGACCTAAATTGATAGTGTAGACATAGCCAGAGAAAAGAAAATGCAGAGTTTTGACGAGTTCTGCCCTGATGCTTTGCAACACAAATTTACCATGGGAATAATGAAGTCTGAAAGGGGAAAGATGGTGAAAGACTGAATGGGAATGGAAACTGAACTACCTTCTCTCCATTAGTAATGGTCTCTGCAGCAGAACAGCACACTGAAGCACACTGTGGAGAAGCTGTAATACTTCTGCTAGTGTTGTCCCTTTCATATGGATGGAGGACCTCAGTCTCCGTGACTTCAATCTCACACCTTTTTACAAACACTAACTTTAAAACTATTGTGATGAACAGCAACGAAAGCCAAATAAAAATGACTACGGCCTACTAATTTACAGTTTGTCTTCTACATGCTGTGCTCTCACTAATGACTAGCTTGTTCAACCAGTGAACTCCTGGATTATTCACCATTTTTTAATATGAACTAATCAACCATGGAAAAATCTGATTAGGAAGGGGTTTTTTTTTTAACCACCTATGCTGATGCTCAGAGTAAAGACCATCGGTGCCCCTGCTCTGACAAAGCTCAGCTGCAAGAGCCTGTATCTTACTGCCACAGACCCACTAATGGAAGCCCAGCACTGAACAGAATATAGCTTTCTGCTAAGTGATGGAATGAGTGAAGCAACCTAGGTGAGCAAAAGCAAGAAAAAGAGAAAAATGAATAAAAACGGAAAGCATTTGAAAAGGAAAGAAACTAAATGATAAGGGGGGAAGAATAGACACAGGAATGAGACATGATGGTGTGTGTGTGAGAGAGAGAGAGAGTGAAGAGAGACAGGTAGAAAGATGACAACTGTGCAGGGGTGAAGTGCAAGATGGGTATGTGTGGGTGGGACCCATCCACCAATATATTGCCTGTAGGGCTCCATTAAAAAAAAATTGGCAACCGCATCGCTTCCACTATCCAATTCATACATGTCTCCCACTATCAACTGGGGAAAAAAGTCTTCTAAAATTGTTCTTCTGGGAATGTCATCTTTGGACAATGGTAAGAATCAATGATGATGCATGTATAATTGATGCTTAATCAACATATTCTATTCCTCTTTAGTGTTGGATGGACCACATAGAGGTTTATGAGTTTGCTACAGCCTTTGAGCTAACAGAATGGGGATAGTACCACGGTAAGAATCATTGGCAAATACTTTGTAACATAAGGAAAGTATCTTTTAGAACCTATGATCTACACTTCTATAGTCCAGAATAATAGCTCAATGTGGCTTTTGAGAGAGTCTTTTGTTTCAGAAGAATCACATTCAAAACTCTTCAATCTCTGCATTACAGAGTAGTAGTGGGTTAATGTAAGTATCGAGTGTAGTTGAGTATACTTACCGTATTTTTCGGACTATAAGACGCACTTTTTCCCCCCCAAAAGTGGGGGGAAAATGAAGGTGCGTCTTATAGAGCGAATGCTGGGTGCGCGGCCGCAGAGCGGCCGTCGCACCCCCTGCGCAGCCCAACAGCCCCCGCTGCTCCCTCCAACCCCCGGGGCAGCCGCTTTGCTGCGGTACACCCGGCCTCTGGGCTGGCCCTCCCCGCCCCCAGGCTGGGACAGGCAGGCTCAGGCTCGGGTCCAGAGCGCGGGCCTGCCTGCCTGCCCCACGCTGCCGGGCCAGTGGGGTGGCTGCGGCAGCGGTGGGCTCCCAGGTTCCCACCCTGCTCCCACCTGCCGACCGCCTCCTTCCTGGGGCCGAGCCGGGGCAGGGGCCGGGCTAATACACGCCCTGGCCTCCCAGCACCGGGCCGGGATCAGCTCCCCCCCCACCGGCGGCTTCCCGGGGCCGCGGCAAGGTCCTGCAGCC